>JAAAKQ030044430.1:0-16558 GCA_010016005.3 Zanna intricata
ATGAATATTGATGAATAAATAAATATTTTTTCCTAAAAATATAAAGTCACCTTACTTTTTGAACACACCTTGTATATTGTGGTATATCTGATGTCATGAAGCTTCATGTTTTGTCGTATGTGTATTGTCATATCTTCATCTACAATTGTGCATAAAAAAAAAAATACTTGTATCAAGATTATGTGAAGTGATGTTATATTTCATGTGTATCAAGTACAATGAGGGTAATTGAATGAGGAATTTTGTTTACATTGTTCTAATGTATCTATCATTTGTTGAGGTGAATGCTGGAGAAGTGCCCTTAGATTTAAGTGATTTCCCTCCCTCTGTCGTGTTATTGGACTGTATTCAGTCTATGCAAAAGTTCTTAATTATTTTTAAAGTTTTTATTTTGAATTTTTCTTTATTATAGACCAAGATTTATATTGTTGGCACTATATCAATTTTTTTATTTGGTCTGATTGCATCAATTATGTAGTGTTGCATTTGTGTTACAATCACACTTCTGATGAACAGCAGATGTGTGTACTATATCACCCGGTTTATCGTTTATTTGTTACTATTTTTATACGAAATGAATTTCTTCTATAGAGAAGAAAACAGATCAGATCGGATCAGTCTTGGCCAGTTTTGATTTGTCAGGGTTATAAGATCAATTCATTAAAAACAAACGATTTGGCTCTAGCTAAATGTTTGAATGTTTTATTTTAGTCTTCATTAGTCGTTTGACTTTATAATTCTTCTCTTAAGCTTTATGACTTTTTAATTGAATTAATGATGAAATGTATGATCTCCTTTATGTTTAATATATACTTAGTTATTTTATTTTGATTAGTTAATTATTGTTTTGTGTAAATAATTTTATTTTTTATATAAAAAAAAAAATTACATTTTATACTCTTTTCCTGTATTAATTAATTGTAATTTAATTAAATTGTATAAAAAGTTGACTAAGAAAAATAGGTGGATTCTTTCTTTGTAATTTTGCTGAAAACAGAAATATCAGTCAAAAAACTTCTTTTTTTTACGTCCACGCAGAAAGTACACCTAATTTTCATATTTCAGGTTCTAAATCTATTTTGTTTCAGAACATTGTGTTGTTAATTTTTCACCTGGAATACATATATTTTATCTCTGAAAAATATGCTTAATAAAAAAAAAAATTTCTAAAAAAGTTCGACCAATTTATTGCTTGTGAGAAAAATTGCCCTTTGTAATTTTTCATGCATGTTATGTACATTAGAAATGTTTTGAACAGCTACTGTTTTGGACTGAGAAGCAGTCAGTATAGATTAGAAAAACACAGTAATTAGATGCTATATTAATTTTAAATAATCAATTTTCACTGTATCCTACATCTTCAATATATATATATATATATGTATGTATGTATATTTATGTTTTTATCATACCTGTCTGTATATTTGCTAACGTAACTCTAAAGAAAATTTCATTTAGATATTTTATTTGTACTCCATCAGAGCAATTATTCTTTTATTATATATAAATTTCTCTGTTTTGGTTTGTAAGTTTCAGTAATGATACTATGTAAAAATATGTTAAACTCAAGTTTTATTTGGAAATCAGAGTTTTACAGCTGAATTGAAATATTATTATTTTTGTGTCTAGAAATATTAAGTAAATGAATTTAAATAATTTATAAAGATATTTGATGGATAATTTATAAAATTTGACTCACTGGTTATTTTTTCTTTTACAGGAAGTTGGAAGCATAATAGGAAGAAAAGGAGAGATTGTCAAAAGATTTCGTGAAGAAGTAAGTTTTTATTAATTTTTTTTTAAAATGCTTTTTCAGGTAAATAATTAAGGTTTATCTTTTTTTTTAATAAGTATAAAATCCTTTCATCCTCTTTTTAGTTGTATTTTTTTTTAAATGGAGTTAATTTAATTGTGATACAGTTGATGTCTATCTTAAATGTGCTGTTTAAGGTGTTTATCTTAATCGATTAACCTAGAAAATAACCTGTTATTTGATTGCCTTAATTAATTAATTTATCGTTGCTTCTGGACAGGTCCATTATATCTCAGATTCAACTCTTAACACAGATAATAATTTGCCTATATTAAGCTAACCAAGTTTTCTTTACGGTAAGAGAAGAAAGAACAAAAAAAAAGTGATAATATAATGAAGAAATTGTGCTTGTGTATAATTTCTTTTACTGGTATTAAGTAACTAGTCTTACTACCATAAAGTAGTACTATTCTCTACTTATATAATTTGAAGAATATCTTTTTATTTCTTATGTCTTATGTATTTGTTATTACCAGATTTCTTTTCTGCATGAAAGTACATATTACTTGTGCCAGTCTACTTTTGTTTTTTGAATTACTTTGTCCATTCTTTATTATCATGTATTAGTAATACAATCAAAGGATTGTTAGTTGCTACCCTTTTAATTATAATTATTTCAGCGGTTGTTGAAGTATTTATTAGCTTTTTAAAAGTAAATTGTATCTCCTGAAAACTTCAATACGTTAATTATCATCATTTGCTATATGTTATGAAGAATATAATTTTTTTTTTTATAGTATTGCTTTTAATAACATTTTGTACGTATTTGAAAAATGTATGCCTACTCATATTTACTTACTGAATAATATTTTTGATTTTAAGATTAATCTAGTCAACCAAAGCCCTATAAATTTGAATTCCATTATGATTGTGGTGAAAATTAAGAATGTGTATTACCATTGCCAACAGATTGCCTTATTTTATCCAGTCATATGAAGTTATTTCATCTTTCTGTGCTGGGCTTATTAATTGGATTCCTCCACTGAAGAAGTCAAACAATTTTTCTGTTCATGTTCTTAATGTTGCTTGCTCAACCTCCTTTGTTAATTATTTTTTAAGAAGATTTCCTAAGAAGAATAGATTTTCTAAGAACTGTTCCTATATATAGTAATATAAAATTGTTTACTAATCACTGTTTTTAAGTGAATATGAAAATATTAGGTCGTGTAATTTTTACTGTACCGTAGACAATATTAATCTACTGAAATTTTGTTTCAATATTATTTGATGTTTCAGATTTTTCTGATAATCAGTCTTGACTGTAATTACGTACAGCAAGACATTCAATAATGCTAGAAGTTGTACAAAATGTACCTAGGTGGAATTTGAAGGTTGATAACAGTAAATCACCATAGGGAATGCACTTCAATATATGTTGTATGATAAAAATAGTTTACTTTGTATAACTTTAAGAAAAATTTATTGACTTCTCTTTTTAAGTCCAGAAACACTTTTTGTTGTCAGCAAATTCCACACTTCTGTACATAGAAGCAGGAACTACATAATATTCTTCATTTTTGCTCTCAAAACATTTAAAATTACTGCTCAGTATTATTCGAGAATGTTTTCATAAATTTACTTCAGATAATTGTTATGTTTATTAGAATATGTATTCTCTATGTGTTGTGCAACCTGTATCTAGATAGAATAAAGCTTGTGCCCTGTAGTGTTGTTCTATGTTAATAATTTCATCTTGTCATTGCTGTTACATCCTAAATCTTCAGTTATCTGCAACAAGTATTCTAATTTGTTTTTGACTCATAATAATTTACTCTTTCAGTTCTTTTTCAAATTAAAAACATAGTGATATACCCTAACATGTCTTGATTAAATTATTATTGTTAAATGTTTTTCTTTGTTTAACAATTACTTTTTTGACATTATTTATTGTTCTTCTTCAGCACCCCCTTCAGAAACTTCACTTGATCCTTTCTGGTTTTTCTGGATCTTTTCTTTTCTAGTTCTCCATCTTTTAAATTTATTAAATTTTTAAATTTTAGGTTTTAGAGGCTCAGCTTTATCTTCAAAAAAAAAAAAAAAACACACCCACTGCAATGATTACTCTACAGATTCTGGATTAGAAAGTCATTGGAAGATCATGCACCCCCCCCCTCACTTTGTGTGTGAATGTGTTCATATATACATCCTTTGTGCATAATAACATATAATAATTTAACAAAAATATACACAAAAAGCCAACTTTGTAACATTTAAAACTGATATAATGCAATAGACTAATATAAGCTGGTTTATAATTACTTGTGGAGAAAGGCACAATTTTTTCAAGTAGTTAATAATTTAAATGCAAAAATATATGTATTTATTTTTAATAAAATTGCTATGGAAAACAGCTATTTCTCAAAATGGCTGCTACCCTTTTGACCCTTTTTTTTTCAAATCTTGAATTGGTTCTCTGCCAAAATTCTTAATAGCTAAATAAAAATTTGGTTCATCTTTACAAGAAAATTATTAATATATGTTTTTCACTTTTTGAAAAGTATTAGGGGTGATGAAAAAAAAAATGTTTTGATAATATAGAGATTTTAAAGAAGATTATTTTCAACATGGTCGTGTCGTTGAAGTGAAATTAATAAGATTATAATTTTAATAAATCTAAATTCAAAATAACAATGAAGACAGCAGTTTCTGATTACAAATACACTCCATTGGCAGGATAAATTGGCAGTGAGAAGAAAGGTGTTAGAGATATACTGTTACAAATGGAGAATGCTGCAGGGAAAGCATCTAACATCAACATTTTCATAACTCTATTTACAGTCTTTATTATTAAATAGCTGTTTATATAATTACGTATGATAGTTAAAAAAAAATCTTTGGCTTTTTTTTTTTTTAATATTGTTCATGGTCTTGTCAGTTTTTGATAATTCGGATCAATTTTCAGTTTCATAAACTGAAGAATAGTGTTTTGTTTGATGTTCTGTATTGGTGAACAAGTTTTTTTTGTTAAAAAATAATATACGTACTAAATATTTTTACTGTATTTATATATGTAATGTATGTATATATTTTTTTTTCCTCCAGTAACAAGATTTAATATATTGCAGTAGGTATAGTACTTTTACTAAAGCTTATTCTCAATTGAATTGTCACTGGTCAGCAAGAATCTAGTTTAGTGTAACGGAAAAAATGTAATAGCAGTCAGTATCTGAGTAACGAAAGAGGATATTGATTTATTGATAGACTGATTGAATTTATTACTTGTTTTGTTCTTTGGCTGATTTTCAATTTTGTTACACACACACACACACACACACACACACACACACCACCAGGGATATATCTTTCATTTACTATTTTGTTCCTTCTTACTTCTCTACCTTGATACCAATGTATATATCTCCTTTTTTTTATCTACTTGAATTGGCTTCAGTTAGATTTCCTTTTATCATTTTCATTTTCTCCTATTTCATACCTCTTCTTCTGTCCCTCCCATCTTTCCTTTCCACATCTCTGTACTTGACGTTGTGAATGGAATAGAGATTTGCAGATGTTGCTTATTGAATAGAATGACGAAGAAAGATAATAACACAATCCTGTTTTCCTGTTCCATGCACTGTGCTCATATGCTCCATTATCTATTTTTTATATTTACTGCAATTGATCAACCTAGTTAATAAGATTTAATAGATATTGGAAGTAAGTTTTATAAGCACATTTCTTTTTCAATTTTTTTTCTATAATCATTAATTTTGTTCTTTTGTTATTCGCAGAATATAAGAAAAGAAAAAACTAATATTACTTGCTTTTATTTTTGTACTGGAATATATACCTATACCCAGACTCGCTTACAATATCTGTTTATAAAGAGTGGTTTATACATTGAAAAAATTTTATTCCTTTTTTATATTAATAGATGAATTAAACTTTTTTTTACAAAGATAAAATGATTATCTACAAAATAACTTTTTTTAATACTTAATTAGACCAGTTTCTGAATTTTTTTACTATACCGTTATTTTACAACTTCCGTTATTACTATAACCGGCTATGACTGTTTTAATTGTTAGTTAAACTGTATTTTTCCTTTTTGTTCAGTTTTAATTCATTTTTCTTTGTACTGTGTATATGCAGCCTTGAAAATCTTATTTTGGAAACAGCTGTTAAATTTGTACATGTATCTCTCATCTTTGTTTATTTTTCAAGATAAAAAAAAATAATGAATGTTTTCATTAAGATCAACTAATGTGTTTTTTTGCAGTGTCAACACATCTGTAAACCACAGATCATGGGCATAGACTAGAATCTAGTGATTTTCATTAACCTATATTTCCTGTTTTTTATGGAATATTACCCATATTTTTAAATACGGAACAGGTACAGGTATTTTTAAATATGGAACAGTACGGTACAGGTAATGTGGAATATTACCTGTACTCTATTTTTAATGTTTATTTAATATGTTTAGAAATTTTTTTCTAAATTTAAATGACATACTTGTTCATAAATTATTTTAAAATTTGTTAGCGTTATTGAAAATTTTTATGAAAGTAAAATTATTTTTGATGATAATCAATCGATCATTTAGGTTTTTTATTTCTATGTTGATAGTTTTATTTTTTAACTAGAAAACTTTGTTGGTCAATTTGCAACAAGATCATTTATTTTTTATTGCAATTAAAATAATTAAGTTGTTAATTATTTTTATTAGTTAAAACCAAATTTAAAATTTTTATTTTTAATAAGAGTGTTCTGATTGTGGTACTTCTGATGATGAATGGGGTGGGGGCCCCTTGAGGTGTGTGAGGGTCGTGCTTGGGGGCGAGGCTTTTGTGCGAAACACACACTTAACCCTCGGTAGGGTAAGGTGTAGGAACGGGAAGGGTAGCTCCCCAGAGGAAGGGCATCTAGGCACTCCACAAGCAAAGGGTCTGGAAGCTTCAGGGAGACCCCAATGAGGGGTTCAGTTACTGGACTCAAGGTTGGGGGACGTAGGTTCCCCCAAGCTTGACCCTGCTACCATGACCCTTTGCAGCAGCTGATGACATACCTAGTGGTATTTCCAGCTGTTGTGTGGGGTGCTTAAAAAAAAAAATTATTTAAACATGCCTAAAAATCTTTGGACTGTTTTTTAAGTGTAAGTTTTTAGTAAATTTTATTGTAGTCATGTTAACTATAAAGAATACTGGTATTAATTGGATAAATAATAATTGTATAATATGATAAGACCACTATCAAGGAATGTATAAGGTTTGCTCTTTCTAAACATTTTTAAACGTGTTTTAGGGAAAAGTCATGCTTTTAAACAAATTTTTCCATTAAGGGATACTGTGGTACTGCAGAACATTATACTGAAAAACTCATTCATATATACTCTTATTAGGTTAGTTAAATTGAAGTACATTTGTAAGGTAAACTCATAACAAAAATTAAACTTCATGTGTGAATTTAATTACATACACCATATAAAAAATGTTTAGTTTAAATAAATGTTTTATGAAGAATACATTATATTACATCTGTAGAATTTTCAATAGATTTTGCAGTAATTTGAATTTTAAAAAAAAGTTATATTATTTATACATTTTCTTTGTGATGTAGAACAACTGTTTATTTTAAGGTTTAAAAATGTTAACAAAGAAACTTAAACATTTTTGCTGAGTTCTGGGTTTTTTAAAATTTTTTCTTCATCAATTGTCTCATTCATTTTAGGGGTTTTTTTTTAAGAATTTATTTTTCTATCGTGTGGAAAAGTTTTTGTACAGAAGCTTGCTGTGAAGGACAGAGTAACTTGATTAAACTTTAATTTTTTGATATATTATCATATTTAATAATTTTTATTTTTGACTGACATTTAATTAAAAATTAATGTCTTTTCTAGGAATACGAGTTATTATGAATTTCAAAATAAATGAAGTACAATAGTTTACAATAAGTTATTAATAAGTTTAATACTTTTAATAAATTGCTGGACAATATGTTTATATATTAAGGAGCCTAGATTTTATAATCATCATCTGACTTTTATTATTAGACCAGTTCCTGTTCTGTTCTGAAACATCTCTTGCATTCTATACCTTAAACAAACTTTTGTTTGGTCTAATCTTTGTATTTCTTAACAGTTTTTATCTTATTATTATTTTTTTTAAATTTATCTTTTTATTATCAGTTATTAATCTTCTTTTTTTTTGATCTTATTGTTGTATCTTATGTCATTAGTCATTAATTCTCATTTACTCAATTCATTACATTACTAATCGTTTACTAAATTACATTAATTCTCAACCTGTCAAGATGTTTTGTTTGTATCGTAATCTGTTAGATTATGTATTACCTGTTTTTTTTTGACCTGAACCACTGTTGTATATCTTCAGAGGATGTGATGAATGAATTGTAGAGAGTGTGAAAAATGCCATGCCTGACCAGGATTCGAACCCAGGACTTCCGGATGAAAGGCTGAGACGCTACCACTCTGCCACAGAGGCCGGCACATATTACCTATTGCTAATAATCCTAGACTCTTAGTAGCCATTATTTGATTAATAGAGTACCGTTGTCTAAGCTGGATAGAGCAGAATACATGAATTTTTTTTTAGGCGTTTTATTATTTTTTAAACGTCTAGCGACATCACAGTATTTCATTTTGAAAAATAACAGTGATGCTAAGGATATTGGTGTAAGTTTACCAAATTAATGATCTAAAAGAAACTGCAAAAAAATCAGGAAATCTGTTTTTCAAAACAGAAATCATGACGAACCTCAAAGATTATTCTAAAAAGTCAGTAGAGACAGAGTAAAAAATAAATAAATATTTATTTCTCCTAAATTTAAATATTTAGGAGAAATAGTCATTAAAAACAGGACAGACGTTGGTAATCTAAATTTGAAAAATTAAATTTTCGTAATCAAAGAAATTTACAACAAAAAAAATCTTTCTATTAATGCAAAATTGAAACTTTGCAATACTTTATACAGATCAGTGATCTTATATGAAATTTAAACAGTAAATCTGTCCGGCCTAAAAAATCAAAAAGGAAAATCCTAAGGAGAGGAACGGCCCCATAAAATCAGAAGAACGTGTAGACTAAAATCAGGTAAGGAAATGTATAAAACCCAAGAAGATTTGGAAGCAATAATTAGAAAAAAAAAAGATAAAATTCCATAGACTCATGGTTCAAATGAATCCAAAAAGACTAAACAAAATTTTCAAAAAACTTAAGAAGCTAAAAAGCCAAAAATGATACATAAAGCAGAAGAAAGGGAACTTTTAACCTAAGGATGAAAGAAGAGGATTTTTTTTTTTTGGATAGAATGAAGTTTAGAAAATAATTTATAACGAAAAAATACTTGTGGTTGAAGGAAAAAAGATTACATTAAGAAAATATAGAAAAGAAACAAAAATGAAATGGTGTTGGTGTGATGTGGTTTAGTGTTAGATTATCATTGTTTTTGTTAATGATAATCCTAATTAAGGTAGTGCCTGTTGTATGTGTAACTTAATTTTATGAACGTTGGTTTTACTTAACAAATATTGTTGTTACCGTACAAAACATCATTAGATCTGAGTGTTGTAGCAGGTACTTAATCCTTTTTCTTTTGAGATATTTTATTTCTGAATTACAATTTATATAATGCAGTTGTGTTGGCCGATTGTTTATTGATTGGCGGCAGGTCATGGTCAAGTTCAATATGTAATATAAATGTTAAGTAAGTTTGTTAAAAGGAAAATGACATTGTTTGTAGGCCCGATTGCTTTTCTATCAAATTCTGCTTCAGATTTCAGTTCAGTTATCATATGTCAGACTATACGAAAGCATAATTTTCTTTATTATTTTTTTCCGGTCACTGAAGTTTGATCTAATATTGTAATTTCAGTGTTAGTAGTGAAAATTTCATCTTGCAATGATGATCAGTTGCATTATTTATACTTGTAATATTATAATTTGTTTTTTGTGCATATTTATTTTTTCATGTTGTAGTTGTAATACGTAACATTTTTTATTGTTGTATATTATTCATCTGGTGTTTCCTTTTTTTTTTGTTTCAGTCTGGTGCAAAGATAAATATCTCAGATGGATCCTGTCCAGAAAGAATTGTTACAGTTACTGGACCCACTAATGCCATCTTTAAAGCATTCACACTTATTTGCAAGAAATTCGAAGAGGTACATTCCCTCCTATATTTTTAAGTAAAGTAAAAATTGTGTTTCTGTAACATTTTTTTTTATTTTTTTTTTTTTATTATTGAAAATATGACTGTTGGAATGCAGTACATGTGATTCAGTTTAGTCAGTCAACAGTAATGATGCGTTGATGACGTTTGAATCCACTCCATAATTAAGACTATAAATTCTTTTTAATGTTAATTTTAAAAATGAAACATTACTGTATTTCAGAGGATGCTATAAATAAATTATACGTGTGAGAAAGTGGAAAATTACTGTATGAATTGGTAATATGAAAACAGACAGCGATGTCAGTATAAATAACTTAAACAATAGAATTATTGTTTAAATAAGATTTATGTTTATCAGTAATTCGTTCCGATTTGTTTTATTACTGTTTAAGAAGAAGCTTTATGTTTTTTTAATATAAAGTTTTAATTCAGCTGTGCACCACGGTTCGGTAAGTCACCATTGTCATGAATTTTTGTTTGTACTATTGCCAGGTTTATTTTTGCTTTTAATTAGATGGCTCTTTTTCTGTCCTTTACTATATTTGATTTATTAATAAATAAGTCAGCAATTTCTCTTAAAATTGCCTCTTGCTATTTTTTGTATGTTTATTTTTCTGTTATAATTTTATATTTTTCTTTCAGTTTTTAACAGTTTTATGAATTTCAAAATTATGTTATATTTAACTTTTTTTTTTTATTAATTTTTGTATGTAGTTAAATGCGTATTTTCTTCCCCTAACAGGCCTGCTGAGGACCACGTAAATATTTTTTCCCTCATTCTCCTCCAGAATTTTTTCACTATGCTGTTGTTTTTTATTCTTCTGTTCAGCACTTGTATCTGTTTTCTTTATACCATTCACAAGAATTTCTACCCTGGATTTTTCTCTAAAGTTTTTCTATTCTGATTTTCATTTATTTTTTTATTTGCTTTATTTTTAGGTCTTCCTTTACTTGTTATATTCAGGGTGAAGTTTTATATTTCCAAAATTTATCAAAACGATTTTTGATCAATCTATCTGAATCCATTTGAATCATAAATGTCGCGCTAAGTTTAATTTTCTTTTTCGAATAATGATTTCTGAATCTCCAAAACTTTTATCTTTTTGTTCAATTTTGTAAATTCCTTTATTCTATTTAATTCTTTATCTAGCTAGTTTTTCTTGGGCCATGGATTGTTTTTAAAATTTTCCTTTCAGTTTTTAAAAGTGATTCTAGATTTTGTAAAATATTATTGGAATTTTGTTCTGTAGAGGATTACTGGTTTAAATATTCTTGATATCAATTTTGCATTTGTAGATAAATTTTTCTTATATATTTTTTGTTAAAAATGCCGATCTCTTAAAAACTATTTTTCTGCTTTAAAATGCCTTCTTATCTGAACCATTTGAGGTTATTTTGCCTAGATATTTTAATTTATCTCTCTATTTAATTTTTTCAAATTTGATTTCTATACATTTCTTTTTTCGTTTAGAATTTGTCATTATTTCTCTTTTAGAAAAGGAGATTTGTAAACCAACCTTTTCGACAATTATCTTCAAATCCCTCAACTCGAGAAATTGCCTCTTTTTCTGAATTCGTCAGTAAAGTCAAATCATCTACAAAAGCTAAGCAATTTTTTCTTTCCAGTCCCGACTCCAAAAGTAGTTTTCTTAACATGCCAAAATGTTTTATTGTTTTATCTAATATAAGTTAAAGAGTATAGGAGAAATACCATCACCCTGTCTCAGTCCTGTTTTAATCTTAAAAGTATAGCTGATTTTACCTAAACATTTTATTTTTGAGGAAGTGTTTGTTGAGTTAGATTTATTAAATTTGTAGTTTACTGCTCAACTTTATATTCTTTCATTGTGTTAATAAGAGTTTCCCTGTTTACAGAATCATAGGACACTGAAAATCAATGGATTGAATAAACATTGGTTTTGATCTTAAAATCTGGTTTTTAATGATTAATTTCAAACTTAAAATCTCAACATGACCTACTTTCTGAAGCTTCCTTGAATCTCACCTAACTTTGGATCAATTTTAATTTCTGATCTGTTTAATATTAACTGAGAGAAAATTTAAACTTACTGTTAAGAAGGAGTTCCCTCTGTAGTTAATTCACATGTTTTCTATCATTCTTTTCATGGAGAGGATGGATAATTGCAGTTCCTCGGGATTTTTACTTCCTTCTACAAAGTTTAAGGAAATATTGTGATTGCAAAAAATTTCTGTTTTCAGATTTTAATGGAAATATCCATTTTGACCACCCCTGAATCCATTTTGACTAGTTTTGGTGTGATGTCTATGTATACATACGTATCTTGTGTAACTCAAAACATATTAGCCGTAGAAATTTTAGATTTAGTACTGTTGTGTAACATCTGCTTTCGCATTCCCCTTTTGATTCCAATTGAGTGAACCAAAAATGCCAAATTCCAAAAAAAATTTGAATTTTGGACTTTTTCTTAACTATAGTAATAAGCTGTCATTGAGAGCTTTTTAACAATATATCATAAGTGTTACTTATTTTCATTGGTTGAAATATTGGTTTTTCATAAAAAAATATCAGAAGTTATTAATGAAATAAAATTTTTGTACTTTTCATTTAAAAAAAAAATGTGTGAAATTTAATTGACGTACAAGGAAATCAGATGATGAACACATCAGATTTTTTCTTCTGCCAAATTTTTCAAAAATGTTTCCTGTATCTGAAAGAACCTTTTCATTGGGTAATTTCCACAATTCTGTCATTATTCCATTTTCACCAGCACCTTTATTATTTTTCAAATGTTTTATAATTTCTTTTATTTCTTCTGAATTTGGTAATATGGAATTTTTTTTTGTTTTGTGGTGTTTTATCATCAAAATTTAACTTATTTTGAGTTTCACAGTCTAATAAATTTCTGAAATAATTTGCTAGGTTTCACAATTCACTTTATTATTTACAGTTAGAGACTAGTTTTTTTTGTTAAAGCATAAGTTTGGTGGGTTGTAGTTTTAAGATTTTACATTTTAACATTTTGTAAAAATTTCTAGTATTATTCTTTTTAAAATTATCATCTTATTTTTCAATCTGTTTTTTATGAAATTTCCTTCTTTTTCTCTCTGTATTTTCTAAGTTGTTTTTCTTAGCTTCTTCAAAATTTGAAGGTTTTTCTCATCTTTTTTTAGAATTCCAGTTCTTCCATGGTAGAAATTTTTTTTCAACAGCCAGTTCACTTTTTGAATTCCACCATGGATGCTTTTTATGATGGTATGTAATGGACAGATTTCCCTGGCAGTCTCCCTGAATTTCTTTCCAGTTTTGGGGATTATTTACTAGGATCTTATTCTGGAATTCCTTTTTATTTGTTTCTAGAGTTTTGTAGTCAAATTTTGGAATTTTAACTTTAGATTTTCATTTTAAAGCTAGAATAAAATTAATTTTAATTTGGGATAAGTAGTGATGGAATGTTACGTTGAATGATTTTCTAACTTTTACATTATAAAGAATTTCTTTATAGCAGTTTTAGAGATCGCCACATGATGTAACTGAAATTCTTCCGTTCAACAGTTGTACAGATCTATGGTTTTTTTATTTTATTAGGTTTAGGTTTAAAATTAGTTGACATTATTTTTAAAATTTTTACATATTTGTTTACATTTTTATTTGTTCTTTTATGGTCTGAGTACTCTCTGATTATATTTTAAAATTTTCTTTTATGATCCAGCTGGGGGTTGAAAGTTCCCAATAGAATTTTAATATTATTTTTAGGAATTTTTATTATTTTGTTTTCTTGTTCTACTTCTTATGGGTCTGTTTTATTTTCTTGATTTATTGGGTGATGGACATTAATTAAAGTATATTTCTTATTTATAGATTTAAAAGTTAAAAAAGATAGTCTTGGAATTTATAGATGTGAAATCTGTTTTCAAGTTATGAAATTTAGAAGGTACTATGAAAGCAGTTTCTAAATGTAGCACGCTCTTCATTATTTTTCTATCACGTTTCCTTTATAGATTTTGAAACCGACTGATTCTCAAATGCTTCTTCATCCAAAAATCTGGTTTCTTGTAACGCTAAGATGAAATCTACTTTTTTAATTCAGTTTTTAATCGTTTTAATTTTCCAACTGATTAAAGAGTTTATATTGAAAGTGTTGATAAAGTATTTTCTTTTGTTTTTAAAATTAGAAGTTTTCTTACGATGTTCCAGCCCATCAGTTTCATATATAAATTCAAACACCGGGCTACTCCAGAATCAGATTGCCTTGGTACCCTTCAGGGTATTTTATTATGTGAGAAGTCATTTCTATGATATAAATTTTCTTGTGGACAGTGTCCAACTTTATTACTATGGTTGTAAGCTCTAGAGGGTTTTGTTTTAATTTGCTTAATTGTACCCTTTATTGGATTAAATTGTTGTTGTATTAATTGTATTATAAAATAAGGAAAGTTATCATAAACAGTTTTAAAGAGAGGGATCTGTACAGTTACTTATTAAATTTTTCTAAGGTTTATGTTATGGAACATTTTACCACGTTTATTTAAATTATGAAATTAACTAAGTCATTCTCTGATAAAAATTTATTGGGAAAAATCATGTCTGTGCAGAAAAACATTTATCTTGTTTTCAGCAAAAATAATTTTAACCTGAATATGAATACACATTTCTTTGTCAAAAAAAAAAAAACTACCTCATTGAAGGATTAAAGTATTTATATGTATATCTTTCCACATGTAAATAAATTGTTTTATGAGAAAAATGCCGAAAGATTTCTACTTTTTTGGTATATCTACATGTCATGAATTGTTTTTCTTACGTGTTATAATTTTATAATTTCTTTTGAATTATTTTAGTTTAAAGCATTACCTTATGAAAAATTATAACTTAGGTTAATCTTGAATTCTGAAAATAGAAATTTTTTTTGCCTTCTCTATTTTTATTATCAGTTAATTATGCTGTTATCTGTTATCAGTATTCAAAACTCCACTTAACTATCTTCAGGTTAATGGGCATTATATCTAATTAATGGAATTGTTTGAGGCAGTTTAAAATAGTTACTTGCGCCAGAATTTCTGTATTTATCAAACCTTAAGTGGAGAGCAGAACAGTATGGTGGAAAAATTGCTTTTAATCTGGTACATCTTATCGAACTACTTGACCGTTTGACATAATTCCCCTATTTTACAATTTTTGCCTTATAGTTTTTTTTTTATCAAAGCATTATGATTCTCATAACCTTTCAAAGAATATATTCCCTTTTTTGTGGCTATCATATTTTCCAGTTCATAATGTTGGCAAAACATTTTGAAGTAAAATTGTTCTTAATTCTATTTCTTTTGAAGTTTTAACTTGTCCAAAATATAATTTATTACATATTGTGTTTATGTTTTGCTTTAAGATGGTTGGATTTTTCTATATTTTACTTTTTCATTTTTTTTTTTAGGTTAGTTTTTTTAATATTTTTATTAGTTTTATTATTGTCATTTCAAAATTTATTTTACATCTTACTATTATTATTATTATTTTTTAATTTTATTTGCTTCTCATACTGGTTTTTCTGAGTGCGAGACTAAACGAGTGTAGTTTGTCTTTCGATATCAGTTCCAGGAGTTGCAAAATGGCGGAGGGGGAGGAGGCGGACCACGCCCCCCTATTACCCTCCGTTTGATCGTACCCGCTTCTCAGTGCGGTTCACTTATTGGAAAAGGAGGGTCTAAGATAAAAGAGATACGTGAAGTTACTGGTGCATCTATTCAAGTCGCATCTGATATGTTGCCGAACTCAACTGAACGTGCCGTAACAATCACCGGTACTAGCGATGCAATTACTCAATGCATATATCATATCTGCTGTGTCATGCTCGAGGTAATTACATTTTTTTTAGTATTTTTATTCAATTTCAGATTATTCCTTTTATTGTGAAATCATTTATAATTATATTTAATACAAGTTCACCCAAAATTAATGAACAATTACATCAATGGAAAGAAGCTTATAGAAGGGCTGTTAGAAAAGGTAGAAGTCATTGCACCAGTTGGTAAGGTTATAGCAATCGTTATTCTCAAGGCATAATGTTAATTTGAAAATAAAGGAAAAAGTCAGTAGAAATTATTGTACGGTATTATTTGTTGTATAAAATTATGTAAAAGCTAAAAAATTAATGAATTTATTAAAAAAAAATTTCATCATTTTACAATGCATGAATTCACATGGGAGATAATGCACAAGAAAACTACAAGCGGTAGATGGCAATTAAGATTAATGAGAATGATTGTTGTTGATTGTGAGTTATAGATGAATTATACTGAGTTGCTTTCACAATCACCATATATTGTTCAAATTTATCTTCGTGTGACTTTTTCCTTTCAATAGATATTAAAAAGCAGCTTTTTGAGGGTCAAAATTTTTAATCAAACAATCAAGTAAGTGATAAAACGTGTATTTTGTAAGTTTCAATTGTACTTTCTAATATCACAAAGTTTGAAGTTGAGAGTTCTAAGGTTCAAATGCTAGTAAAGGTAGTTACTTTTATATGGATCTGAATACTAAATTTTATATGGATCTGAATAAGTACCGGTGTTCTTTGGTGGTTGGGTTTCAATTAACCACACTTCTCAGGAGTGGTCAACCTGAGATTGTACAAG
>JAAAKQ030044452.1:0-16557 GCA_010016005.3 Zanna intricata
ACACGCTTGCCATATCTGGCAGCTTCCAAAAATGGGCTTCTCCATTTACATATATAGAGCATCCAACACTGTTTTCGGTTTTAGAACCGTCAGTATAAATCTTAATGTACTCATCGTAACTTGATTAATAAAAATTCCTGTTGGATGATCACTGCTGGCTTATCTTTTATTTTCATATAGGAGAAATCCAATCTTGTATTTACCGCTGGGAAAAGCCAGAGCGGTATCTCTCTAGTAGAAAATGTCAACGTATCTGGTAGAGCAATTTCAAATATTTAGCAATATTTGGCAGTATTTGAAATATCTATATTTTTAAAAAACCTTCATGAGAAAAGAATTATTTTCCTGATCATTATATAAATTTAAAAAAAAGGAACTAGATACTGTAATTGGTTAGGGAATTATATATCCCCAGATATTTGCAATTTTTTGATGTTACGAGTCCTACTGAATATGAAGTATTAAATTGTCTTTTTTTTTCTTCCACTCCCAGGCCGGATCTATAACAAAGTATAGCACCTTTTGCATGTTTTGTGTATAGTTCCAGCAGCAGGCAAGAGATTCACCGTGTCTCATCGCTACCACTCATCGGTGCAAGCACCAACGGACGGTAGCTCCGCAGGAGGCTGTTCCCTACCCCACGCCACACAGTCATTTAGCCTTCACACAGATGGAATACCTCACAGACAAAACACCAATATCGAAAACCGATCACCGCTAATATCATCTCAGGCAGGCAGGAATATACTTGGTAGCAGACGAAAGTAGGAACTTGGACACAAAGTTCTGTAAGAGTACAGTACACAGACATATATATAAATCAGAAACATAAGACATAGATATACAAAATTAGAGCAAACATAACAAAACAAACATCAAGACATGAAAATATATGAAATTCACACATAACAGAAATACATATAGGTTTACGGACACAAATACATTATACACAAAGCAACACACAGATACAAGACCTGGGTAAAAAAGTCAGGAGACGTAACAAAGCATCGGAGCACATAGCATGCGCACATGCAGAAATAAAACAAATACGTTAAATAGACTAACACATGAAAATAAAATGCGAAAACAGAGAATGAATAGATACCTTTACACAGACAAACACATGAACATAAATATAAATACCTGGAACATAAACATGACATAGAAATATATGATAAAATATATAAAATATAGCCTCACAATATGGGAAACCACACACCTTCAGAATGCAGGACATACAGGAGAACGCTACGCTCTGGATCTATTTAGGGAGTCGGAGGAGTCCCCGTGCGTCATCATTGCTATCCATCTGTGCCAGCAAAAAATAATGACCACTCAGCAGGAGGCTGTCCCTCATCCCCTAGCAGCCCTGTCTTCTCTACCCTTTCGTTGTAAAATCGTGTAATAAAGCTGGATATGGCTTGAAACTCCGGCTTATTCCTCAGCATGCGCAGTATGATATTGTCTACTGATAGGGATCTGATTATCATCTTACAATTGCACAGTTTCCTATTCCAATATTCCGATAGATGAACGCCACGAGTTCTGGGGTATTCACTTCCCCACATGACTGACAGAATGGATCTTCGGTTCTTCTTCTAGCGATGAAGACACGTCCGGAATATACCACGTCCCGATAGAAATTGGGTTAGCCAATAGTTGGCTTTATCAAATTTACGGCTGACCCATGACTTCACCTGCCGAATGAGCCGATGGGTCCATCACCCCGAGTTGGAACGTTCTACCGTTGTTATAACTCTTGTAGAGCTGTTCTAATGTTTCAGTCTTTTCTGCTCCGTGTAAGGACCTAATTTTCAAGGCAGCCAATTGTTGGAACTGCTGAATTCCTACAATCAGTGGTGACGTATCAGTGGAAACCGAGAAATACGCGGATGTTATTCGTAAAACAACTCGTCTCGGTGGTGATCATACCTTAGTGCCTGTATCCAAATGTCAATGTTATATAAAAGGATGGAGTTAATAACATGCTTATGAAGGCATGTTATTAACCGCCTTCAACGATGTCTCTTCAACGTGTGTGGCCAAACGAGCGAAGGTGGTCCAGCCACACACCCAGGTACTGCATTGTATCCACCTGATATACACAAATGTTCTCCACTCGTGACTGTGGCACTGTGGCGAGGGTATCGTGGTCGTCCAGCTGGAAAGAGAAAGGGCGTCTTCACCGGGGTCATCCAGCTAGACAGAGAAAGGACGTCTTCACCAGAGATCCAAAGACCAACGTCTGCAAGCCCTTGATGGGCCATCCAGATGGCTACTAGATGTTGTTATCCACATCGTTAATTTGTTACGCTGTTACAACCAGCGCCAGGTCATCAGCTAAGGGGACGGGCACCACGCCAGCTGGATATCGCAGGTGGAGTACTCCATCAAATACTAAGTTCCACAGAGGAGAACCTATGATAGTGCCGTATGGAATCCGGCAAGTCATGAAAAAACGCTGCTGGGATTGTGAGGTATCAAAGTCGAGGCCCTATTCACCAGATATCGATTTATGAGTCATTTTACTCCAGATATGATCCCCTTGGTTTACAAAGCCTCAAATACCGGATACCAACGTACAGAGTTAAATGCATTGCAAATATTTAATAGTACTATTATCAGTATATCCCGGTCAGGCATGGCATTTTCACAGACGCTACACATCATTCATCTCTTTTATAATATAAGTTATAATTTTTTCCAGTAGTTTACAGATTGCATTAGTTACGCAGATAACTATCTCCTCCCTCATTGGATCATCTCCACGTGGGAATAAGGATCGATTTACCGCCAAGGCCTGTTCTTCAGGTACAGGACAGGTATACTCAAATTTGGCGGTCACAATGCGGAATCCATTCCCCCATGGATCCTGATCTATATTATTACAAAGTTACCGCCAGCAATTCATCTTGGCTTCATCTGCCTTGCCTTCTTTGCCTCTTGGCCAGCCTTGTAAGCAGACCTAGCTGCAACGAAATGACGCTAGGACAGCAATTGAGCCTCTGGAGAGCCACGTTGCATGATTCGTTGGAAAATTCTCCTAGCTTCCTAGGCTTCTTTCCTGAGGTTTCTTATTCGAGGGACTACAAACAGGCACGTCCGTTTGGGTCACGCGTTAACACGCCCGTCTCTGCACAGATAGTCTGATTTGTTTCCACCAGTTCTTTAGGCAATAATCCATCGGCCAACCGAGTTTGGATTACGTCTCTAAACTTAACACATCCCTGTTTGAATGCTACTTTCTTTACTGGCTTTGAGAACCGGCGGGATCGCGAATACTGAATTCATTGAACAAATGATATCAAAGCGACTCATCGCCCAGGACCACCCTACTCACATACTATACCACCTGCTTGCTTGAAACTAACGTCAAGTCTATCGCCGATGTTCAGGCACCCCTGAAGAAGATTGCCACGTTCTGGTTAAGGCATACTAGGTCCGCCGCAGCAGCCCTCTCTCGAAGATGTAAACCTGTAATATCGGTAATGGTCCGGCAAAGTTGGTGATTTTTGCATTAAAATCGCAGGCCACAATAAGGTTATCATTCCGATAGTGTTAAATTTCGGAAAATAAATCATCCAAGAAAAATTGGCTTTTGAGTGCAAAGTAGTCACCAACATTTAATTTTTGGCTTAAGAAATAGAGGTGGAAATCTCTGCTGTACTACGTTTGAGATACAATCATTCTGTTTTTCTTCTTCTTCTAAAGATAGAAAGTTATAGTGAGAAAATCATATATTTAGAAGTGGCTGGAATTCATTATATTTTTTCTGTATGTTTTTTATCAGATAAAAAGTAATACAATTACAATAATACTATCGAGAAACCGTAAAATGGATAAACTCATAAGAAAAGAGTCACTAGTTCTATAGAAAAGTTATTTTACTAAATTTCCTAATTTTTTATCGTTTCAACTAAGCCGTTTAATTTTTTGTTTTTATTTTTTTTATATAAAAAAGGAAGAGTTTTTCAGCCCTTTGTTTTTTAATTTCAATATATTTATTTTTAAATCAGTCTACAGGTAAATCAAAATATTCATGTACATTTATGATGTTTATGGAATGAATAAATGAAATCAAATACTTCCAAATGGAAGTATTTTGTTTTTTTTTTTCAGTTGAATGTTCTATTTCAATTTGGAATTTTTTTTTTTAAATTTACATATCTGGAAATATTATTCAAAATATGAATTAATGGAAAAAATAAAGAATAATCAAACAAATTCCCTTCGGAGATACATTCTGAATCCATTTCAAACATTACTTTACTCCATTTCGTAAATATCGTATGATTTATTTTTGTAGCCTGAATTAGAAAAAAATAAAGAAAATTAGTTTTTTAGATACCTTTTACAGAAAAACCTTTACGGAATATTGACAATTATATAAATCTATTAACTAAATGGGAATTTCCTCCCAATGAAATCAGTTAGATACATACATATTTAATATCCATTTTCAACTTTACTGTCAATTTTTTTTTAGATAGTTTACTGAAATCCTGTATTATGAATAAAATGTATTATGTATCATACACATTTATAATAATATTCAGAAATGAGGTAACCTACGTGCTAGCTCTAATAAAATAAGGGTTTGATAGCTGTTTAATATTTTGAAAGTCTCAGTTTCACTTCACTCCTGGTTTCTCGATAGAATAGCGTGATTAATAAAAATTATAGTTAAATATTGTAATACTATATTTTATATGATGGCGGATGATACTTTAATGCTAAATACGATGTGAAATTGTGTTATTACAAAAAATAACATAGAAAATATGAATGAAAATTAATGGAAAGGAAACCAGTGAGGAGGAGAATCAATGATGAAAGAAATTTAAAAAATGTGAATTTTTTATTCCCTAACCTTCTTTATTACATATCATCCTCATTCATCCTCTGAAGTAATACCTTACGATAGTTGTGGAGGATAAACAGAACAAAATAGTCTTCTTTATTATATTTAATAAATATATAATTAATCCTATAAAAATATATACTATCCTTAAACAAAATTTAAAATATAATGTCCATTAATCTTTTGCCCTCTTTTTTGTAACATATGCAGTAAAATATAAAATAAAGCAATATTAAATTCATTACTGTTGTCGTAATTAAGAAAATAATGCTTGGAATTTTTAGCTGAAATTAAATTACAAAAACGATAATAAGCCTGTGATAGGATTCTATTTGGATGGATATTACGATCTGATGAAGAGATTATTTACCAGGCAGTAGGGAATTTAAAAAATGATCGGAAATACTGATTATTAATTAATCGTAAATATTTCTGCTCACCGGACCATACATTTTTAATAAAATACGTGTTTTCTTACCAGAGAAAAATTATCACTGTCATGTTACATCAACATTTTGTTAGACCTGAGACTATTCGACCAAAAAAATTTTCAGCGAAATTATTATTAAATAGTAAGTACACTTTTGATGAATCTGCCAAGTAGTTTTTTTACAAGTGGATAACACCAACATGGAGTTATCGAGTTGTAATGTATCGAGTTGTCTAGCTGGTAGAGGTGGTAGGAGGGTTCACATCCTGGTAAAGAACATGGATACTCACACCTCGCAGGACGTGTTCATTCGAGAGCTTTGCAATACAAATCACTAATAATGTCTTATTGATACGGGCTGACGTACAGTTTCACGAAACTGGTCACGTTTACAGTGCCACCCATTCTGGCGGAAAAACTATTAACTGATGGGCGCGTCCGCAATGGGTGGGTGGCTTGTCGAGTGATGCGGCGTGCCTCTGATGAACTTTGCTTCAGGTGTTAGAATTTAGGCCACACGGCCAAGTTTTGTTCCGGAGTAGATAAGAGTGGCTACTGTTTTATGTGCCGGACATTTACATAAGTATTGCAAACAGGAATCTTGATGTTCGACCTGCAAGTTACATGGTCATGCGCCCGAGGTCAGAGATATAAGACGGTTTCATCTACATCTGGATCTATGTCTTCATAGGAAGACACAGTTTTGGAAACTTCTCACTTGAGGCATGGCAAGCAAAAAGACCGAGTCCGGCTACCTGGGTGGGACCTTGCGTCCTTCTGAGGTAGTTTGAGGCGAGGGCACCCCTTGGAGCTGAGTTTATGTTTAGTGGTGGGTCCGGCTCTGGAGAACGGAGAAACAAAAGATAAAAAAAAAGAACTCCGTTTCCGTGACATTCAGCAGGAATTATTCTGGGCTCGATCTATTGTTTGATGGACTTTTAAACTATTTCATGTGACAAAACAGAACTTCTGTCGAACAAATTGTAGACAGTTTAGACTATCTACGCGCATCACGGATAGAAAATTTCACCTTACCGAACTGACCAATCAGTGCTTCGGCAATCTAGTGCCGAATAAAATGCGTTTTTTTGGCTTTGATTCATTACTTCAAATTAAACGAATACTATTTAATTATAACTTGATTAAGTAAATAACTAAATATTTAAAAATACATATATTGATATTTAACAAAAAGTAAGTATAAAAGATTTTAAAAAAGTGCTCTAGAAATGTATATCAGGAAAATTCATCCTAACATAATTAAAAGGTTTGTGGATATGATTTTAAACCTTCATAACTTGTACACAACTGTCACATTTAATAATTTTTCACTTTTTACAGGATATATTCAGCAATTCTCTTTTGCCCAAAATAAATAAAAGACTTTTAATGAATAATTAAATCATACATTCAACCTACTCCATTCGTGCTTGAAGTATTTAAATGCAGAAAAAAGTTATTTTATATCATGAACAGACTTTTAGTTCTTCCCTTGCACGGATCGAAAGGAAGTCTGATGATTTGTGTGTAATATATCTGTCAACAGTGAATTTTACATGTAAAATTTCGTATATGTGTATTTTTACTTAGTAACACGTTTTGTTTGTATAAAATTTAATAAAACTGTAACCTCCTTTATATTCCACATTTATGTTCGTTTTTATTTAAAGGAAAAATAAATTCCCCTTGATTGATTATCTCCTGTTCATAAAGTGACATTAGTAATAAAATGTTTTCAGGCTATATTAATAATGGCACAGACAGTTTTCATGGGTAATAGTGCACTCATAATGGAAGGGCGTTCGCAGTCTTTTTTCTCGTTTCAATTCAATTTTATTTGCCATTATTTTACCTTTAATAGTAATTTTTAAAAAAGGTACTTACATTACAAATAGATAATTCTGTATAAAACAATTCAAGACCGTACAAATTACTTTGTGGAATATTTTATAACAAATTTTATTAACATTACGTTATCTTACCAACGGCTATGAATTGTTCATAGAATTTACTTGGACAGATATTAGGAAAATAGTTCAGTGAAAACGCTTTAAAAATATAATTTTCATCTATTTTTTTCATTAAAAAAACTCCTAAAAAACAGTCTAACTATTTTTACTTGAGCTAGAAACATGATAAAACCTGACAAATACCATTTGGAAAAAAATGGACAGCCAGCTTATTAACATATTTTAAAAAGCCTGTCTGACTTTCACTTCGAAGAAAAATAATTTTGTAGTATAATAGCTGAGAAAAATTTCAATCAAATTATTTTGTGAAAAGAAGAAAAAACTAATAAAATAGTTTTTTAATAATTGGATTACATATATAAAAAAGCTTCTCTAACACTTAACGTTAAGCATTATTATCAGAAAGAATATCGGATAGTTAAGGTAATTAAACAAATACAGTTTTAATGCAGAAAAATAAATACCTATTGTGCTGAATAGGCTTAATGTTTATATTAAGTGAGCTGATGAGCATATGACCATATATATCTGAGTACCATATATTTTCATATGACTATGTATGACTGAATAAGAGATTTAAAAAACTGGAGGAACAAGAAACATTTTCATTAACAAAGAAATAAAACAACTTTTCCTAGATAAAATACCATTAAAGTACTGATTTTATAATTTCTTTTTATGTAATAATGTATTAAAAAATAAGTAAATTAATGTTAACGCCAAAGAGAGATGAATTTTTAACTGTAATGTAACAATAAAATGAAGGAATTTATGTAGCTACATAGCAAAATCTAATGTAGCATAGAATGTTTTATTAACATAATTGTAATGGTTTTTAGTATGTTTGGTAATAACCTACCGGGTTGATCTAGTGGTTAAACTCATCATCGCAAATCAGCTGATTTCGAAGTCGAGAGTTCTAAGGTTCAAATCCTATTAAAGGTAGTTACTTTTATACGGGTTTGAACATTAGATCGTGAATACCGGTGTTCTTTGGTGGTTAGGTTTCGGTTAACTACACATTTCGGAAATGGTCGCCCTCAGGCTATATAAGACTACACTTCATTTACATTCATACATATCATTCTCATTCATCCTCTGAAGTAGTACCTTGCAGTGGGTGCGGAGGCAGAATTTTTTGTTATCAGAAAAAAAAAGAGTATATTTGGTAAAAATAATAGCAGGATTCATTCATTTATGTCTAAATATTAATCTTAGTTTGCTAATTAATCTCGTAAGATTTATTAATGTTATTATGTTATTAATTTTATTAGCTGTGGTTGCATTTCGATTGGCTTGGCCTACGTGGCGAGAGTGGTAGCCGCTTGGCCTTTTATCCGGAAGTCCCGGGTTTCGAATCCCGGTCAGACACGGAATTTTCACACACGCTATAAATCATTCATCTCATCCTCTGAAGATATACCTAACGGTGGTTCCGGCGGTAAAAATAAATCTTATTGGCTTGAATATTTTGTATGTTCGGGGAGATACCTTTCTAAACATGGCTTCATTATTTCCTTTTTTTCTGGTTCGCTCTTTTCCCTAATGCAAATTTTAAATATTTTTCCCATATACTCCAATGCCAATTGTAAACCACGACATATGTAAATTGAAATTTTCGACAGAGTTGGTGTATGAAAATTATTTTGAAATTAATTAATTTACAAAAATAAATAAATAACTCTTTTTATTATTTCCTTTCTTATGATCTTAAACTTACTTTTCTAATGTTTCTCGTACAATAAATTTCAATAAACTAACTTGTTTCAGTAAATTTCGAAATTCTTTTTTTATGAATTTAAATAGACGCAAACTATTTACACTATTATTGTACGGAGGGAAATATTATTCTAACAGATTATTATTAGAATAAATAAAATAAGCTACGGCAAATTATTGTTATCAGAATGATATAATTTTAATCAAGGACCATTAGGACAAGGGAAAAATAACTTAATTAATTCTTATCATAAATCATAAATTGCTCCTGCTAATATATATTCAGAATTATTTTTGCAAAAAATACAAAAATCATACTTACGAAACAAAACAAAAAGCCTTCTTTTGTTATTATAAAGTAAAAAAAAAAAAAAAAAAGAGTAAAACATTATAGTAAAGTAGTAGCTATGATCAATACAAAAAGCCAAATTTAGTCTAAAGAATTAAAGAAAAAGGCTTTAGGGAAAGAAAAATTTGAGCTAGAGGGTTAGGGTGTATAGACTGCTATCAGTTCGCATTGGTCTAGCTAGGTTGCATTGGTGTTTGTGTTTATCTTATTCTTCAATAAGCATGAATTCTGTTTAAAAAATTTTTTTTGAATTGCTAGTTTGTTTTTTAATTTTTATTTTAAAAATATTCTATTACAATAACCAAATACGAATTTATGTAGAACCGTGCCTTTAATTAACATTTTAATGTTTTGTGAATCTTTTTTGACCTATGTATTTGATATATTATTAAATGTAATCACAATTAATTTTGGTGTGATTTTTAAATACAATTTTTTTATTGTTTAATGGTAGAAAACTTAACATTATGTTAATATTACCAAAAACTGTTAAATTACTATTTAGTTAACATTAACTTTGCTTAAATTATAGTTAGCACACATTTACACGAAAAATTATCGTTTAAAAAGAATTTAAGTTACTTATGAAAGTTTAAATTGATTAAATTTATTGAAGTTCGACAGACCTCTGTGGCAGTGTGGTAGCTTCTATATCTTTAATCCGGAAGGTTCTGAGTTTAACTCCGATGAAACCTGTAATTTTTCACTCGATAGAAGATTATTTTATTCTAATCATGTGTAGGGCTGTAATTTTAATAAAATAGTTTATTTTTAAAATATTTTATCAGTAAACAGATACAAAATATATTTAGAGTAAGCATTATTTTGAGAAAGATGAAGTATTTGATGCCTGTAGTGTTTATATACAATAACTTTTCCAAGAATAATCCTTTATTAAGTACAACTCTATTAACAATTATTTTGATTTTTTTTATTCGCTTATCAAAAAAAAAAAAAACTTACCAATCTAACTTTTCAAAATAACTGTTATTTGAAAATTATTTTATAAGTAGAAAACTATTGATAAAGAATGAGTAAATTTATAGAATTTTTTTTAATTCATGAGGATGTAAATAGATCTGATGGTAATAAAGTAAAATTTATTTTTTATTTTTTAAAACAAATATGGGTAATGAAATTAATTTCATACAATTTCAATTCTATCCAGGGAATTTATATATAATTCCAGTTGTACGGATTAACATAAAAATGATAGAAAAAGAATTAAATCAATGTAGAATGTAGGTTTAATATAAGACGAGTAATAGAGTTGTACTTAATAAAGGATTATTCTTGGAAAAGTTATTGTACATAAACACTACAGGCATCAAATACTTCATCTTTCTCAAAATAATGCTTACTCTAAATATATTTTGTATCTGTTTACTGATAAAATATTTTAAAAATAAACTATTTTATTAATAGTCGTAACTATTATATTAATCTTAAAATTTATATAATATATAAGTTAAAATTTAAGCTTATGTACTCAGCTACTAGCGTAATCTTGTCGATATCAACATATATATATATATATATCAATTCAAGAAAAAATTAATTTACAATCTAAATTTCACTTTTTATATAAAAAAAAAAAAAATACAGTAAGTTTGAAAGTATAAAAAACGAATTATTTTATTGCTTTTGGATGTTTCATTTAAATATCATTTCTGTGAATAATCAAATTGTGACATCTTAAATTGACGATAAAATATGGAAATGAAATATAAAAGAAATCACTTTTCTACTTCAGAATGTCCAGCTTATTGAAAATATTTGTTTTTTTCTTTTTCTTAAAATATACATTATATGGTTCCTTTAGAGAAAATGCTCAAACTTTGGAAACTTTCAAATGAAATTTATATTTCGATGGTGTACATAGTACATTTATTTTTACACCGTTTTCAAAAAAAACTATATGACTATTTTTTCATTTTCAAATGTTAAAATAGAAGACACATTTTAGTTTTTAAGTCATTTACTTATTTACATCTCAATATTTATCAACTCTTCAAAATTACGTTTATGAGATAAAATTCAAACATTTTACGGCGAAAGAACTGTGAAATCATTTGTTTGAAGACTGAAAAAACCGTGTTATGTAAGTTAAGTTCAGTTATAAATTTTGACCAGTGCACCAGACTGGTCTAATAACGTTAACACAGCTTCGCAAATCAGCTGATTTCGAAGTCGAGAGTTCTAACATTCAAATCCTAGTAAAGGTTAGGAAGGTAAGGATATTTTTATACGGATTTGAATACTAAATTATGGATACCGGTGTTGTTTGGTGGTTGGTTTCCAATTAACCACTTCTCAGTAGTGGTCGACCTGAGATTGTACAAGACTACAATTCATTTACATTCTTATATATCACCCTCTTTCATCCTCTGAAGTAATATCTTATGGTAGTACCGAAAGCTAGTCAGGAAAAAAGTTATAAATTTTGAAGAAAATTTTTGTGTCTGTTTTCAGTTCCCACAGTGTTAAAATATAAAATGTTATTGTGGTTTTAAGAAAATTTTAGAATATTTGATTGTCTCCTTTCTCCTTTTTGAATACCTCTCTTTGAGTTCTGGTTTTAATATGGAACTGGTACATTGAAAAATAATAACTGATTATTATATCTTCAATATTTATGCAACCGTACAAGTAATTAATTCGCTTAATTGCATTATTATTTTTGATGCTGGGAGAAAAGTTTTCTGTTTTTTCTTTCTTGTTTAATGTATTTAGTAATATGTCGGGCCTATGAAACAATTTTGCCTTATAAAATTACATTACTTATCATTATTAAAAAAACAAAAGCTCGACACAGTTTAATAAGATACCGTGTTGGTAATAATATTATGTAAATATAAAATAATTTAAGATAAAGTATTAAACTTATTAAAAGTTAACTTACATTCTTTTTTTTTCCAAGAAATTTAACGTTATTAAACGTTTTACAGGAAGGAAAAACATTGTTTAAATAAGCTCTTTAAAAAAAGTCTACAAATTTCTCATTGCTAGAAGCTGTTTAATTTTTTTTATTATTATTATAAAAAAAAAAACTAAAATAAAGGAAAACCAATATTATGTTATCCAATGTACATAAAGGGAATTTCAATGTGAGCGACAGAACTTCCAATCGATATCAATATACACAAAAAAAATTCTCTTTTAATTTTAATTTAAAATAAGCCTAAGTTACATTGTTGTTTAGGAAGGTTATTCTTACAGCCTTTAAATTGATACTTAATAAACTAAACAATGCAAGAATAATTATTTTCAATTTCTAATTTTTTCATTATTCTTCACCAAACATCAGGAAAAACATATATAAAGATATTGACCGATAATTTAAAATGAATACACAGTTACATCCAAAATGTAAAACAAAAATTAGATATATAAATTTTAACCGATTTCTTGTGCTTTTTATACTCCATAATTTTCACATAGTGTAATTTTTTTTTAAATTTTGTTTTTTTTTTCTCTAAAAAAATATTTGATGGATAAAATCGATTAATTTTTGGTCAACTACTCTGATCAGAAATTTTCAACCTACATTCATGTTATTATTCCCTACTTATATAGAGACTCGTTACATAACAGTAACATTTTTAAGATTTTTCATATTAAACAATTCATTTCCATATCTTGTATTTATAAAATAAATACAATTTTTTTTTAAATTATTCCTTTAATTTGATGAAATATGAAGTGTAGAAATAGAAAATTGCCTATTTTTTTTATTAATAAGAAAATGCTGGCCATTTTGCACAAATATCAAATACTAACAGTACTTTTGGATAGATTTGGAGAGAGATTCCCGCCCATCAGTATGTCAAAAAACTACCAATGATGTAGCACAATCAAGGTTAAGCTACCTCTCCGCTACGGAGATCGGCGGATTTATTTGAACCTATAGTTAAAGAATTGGTGTTTCATAAAATACATATATTTTTTTGGTCCTTAGACAATTTTTTCACGATACTTGTCACGGATAGAGTAATTTCAGTAACTGCTTTATTACTTTCAACTTAAAGAGAAACAACAGGTATTTCGTGTGTGTAGCTTAATGAATGTCAAAAGATTTTTGTGTAAATATAGATATCGATATATAAGATCAGCTATCACTTTCCTTATCTCTTATCCGTTCTAATCTGTTACCAACAGTAAATCTCCGCTAGTAAAGTATAAAATGTAGCTCCTAAAATAGTTTAAAAAAATAAATAAATAAAAACAATAAATGCATCTTGTGCGAGTAAATTCAATTTTAAATCAAAAGGGAACAGCATGTAATAATTTTTCTTTAAAAATCATTCTCAATATTTTAATGAATTGGGCAAACAAAGATAAACAAGCTAATTTTTTTTTACTCGTAGTTGCCAGTTTACTCGTTACTGAAAGCCAGAAATAAAGCGTTTTATAAAATATAACAAAAGGATCATTTTCTTGTAAGTACATTTTACAATACCGCATATATTTCTTTTAATTTACATAGAACAAAGAGTATTTTTGAGTACGTATTCCAAGTTGACTAACAAAGGTACTATAACAATTCGTTTTAAGATGTTCATATAAAGGATAGCATATATACAAGTGCGGAGTTGTACCGTTGTGAAATATGTTTTTTATCTACTTGTATTATTATTAGATTGTAAATTGAAGAAAATCTTTTGAAAGATTGCTTGTATGCCTCGAGGACGACAATAAACGAGATGGGTTGAAAATGTTAGTGGTTACATACAGCCTAACGGATGTTTCAGTAACTGTATCTATCTCCTTTACTATAATATACTCCCGACTAAACCGACATTGTACGTTGTTACAATTTGTATTTGCCACATTTCGAGGCAAGAACTGTTCTTGTCTACTTCTCTCACAACGCTCCGTTTCCTTCCTTATCCAGCTTCTATTTCATCCTTCCGCAAAAACACAAACACGGTTAGAATTCCGTTGCGGTTAAAACATGCTTATTTGTCTTCATTTGCTGTGGATAGGTAATACAAGGAATTAGAAGCCAGATTGATGTAAGTAACTAATTACCTGTTTGCTCTTTTAAACCATTTAGGGAAGGTTAGGTATGCAAAACATCTATGGCATCTCGATGTATTTACTACCTTTAATATAGATAACGTTCTAATCTGCATGGGACTTACTTCGAATCGATTTAGTAATTTATGAAACCTTCAAATTACACAAATTCTATTTCCTTTCATTTTATATCGATCTAGATTTATTTTTTATTATTTATGATGCGGCATCAAAGTCACCAAAAGTTTTGCGCTTTCATAACTTAATGTAAGGTCAACAAACCGAGACTTAGCCTTTTAATCAAATTTACGGGTATTAATTTCTAAGTTCTCTTTTCTGGCATTAGTTTCATGTTAAGTTTCGATTAACATCCCAGCCTTTGGTTGCAAACATATTGATCTATTTAAATACTATCACTTCATGAACAAAAGCCACATTGGATATTCAATTAATTCTGGACAAACTTAATAAGGGAAAAATTATTGGGTTATAAAATTGAAGATTAATCGTGGTATTATTGTAGGCCAGTTATCTAATCCGTATTGCAGAAGAATAAAAAAAGTTTTAAATTGGAATATCACAAAAAAAGGACGTTACTGTAAAATAATATTTTAAAATATAAATGATTTAGCAGTTCAAAGATTTATTTTCTAAAAAAAAAAAAATAACTCAAAATATTGACCGATTGACCTGTTTGAGTTTTATCATGCCCATTATTAAATTAATATATCGATGTCCACCTGACCACCAAATCCCTCTTTTCTAATAAAAAAAAAAGCGAGAAAGGAAAATCATTTTTTTTAATTTGCTGAAAAGTTAGTTTCATATACATCGTTAGCAATATAGCCCTTTTGGTCAGTTAGCCCTTTTGGCTAACAGACCATAAACTAAATTATGTTTAACATTTTATCTATCACAATCTCTAGAATGGCTGATAAAAAAATGCGAAGGTTGGAAAAAAAAGAAGAAAATATAAATATATTGTTAAAAAAATAATGAATTTTTATTCCTAATTAAGTATATTACTATAAAAAGAAAATTAATTTACGCATTTATTATATTATTAAATATCGATTTAAATTGCTTGGTTTTAATAAAATAGAAATTTTATTATTGTTTAATACTAAACAATATTGTTTAGTAAGCAGGAACGTTAAATAATGAAAATAAAACTGTAATAATTAGAATATAAGGTAAAATTTTAATTATTGAATTTAGATAAACATTCCTACCTCAGGATTTACGATATCTTACGTTTAAATAAAAAAAAGGATCCAAATTTTTTAATAAAACATTGAGTTATAAAAACTAAAAAAAATAACTTTTCCGAGTTAATTTTAAGTTTAAAATAAAAAACAACCTTTTTTCAATAAAAAAAGAAAGAAAAAAAAACATTTAAAAGTTTAAACAAGCTTCATGACATATAGAATAGATGAAAACGTTTCATTAGAGTTTTGTAACAGCAATAGCATCACCACTAGTCGTAGTCGTAGAAATAGTAGTAAAAGTAATAATAATAGTAATAGAGTATTGCAAAACTTCACTACTCTTTCATATAAATGAAAAGTAAAAAAAAAGGCTTGATTACTCTGTTGGAAATGAAATTCACAAATGCTATCTTTGGATCAATTTGTTGATTCAGTAACTTTATTCACAGTAAAATGTGAAACGATCAAACTAACATTAGAATAAATTATTAGAGGACATAAATTCAAACGAATTTGCAATATATACAACACTTCTATGATTATTCAGAACAATTTTTTTATTTATTTTAAAAAGATTCATTTCAGAAAGTTGTTATGAACAAAATATAAAATCTCATACAATTTTTATGTATTTATATTCTTTACTCTTTCCATTTTATGACAAATATATATAACAGTGTATTTTATAAAGGATATTAAAGATAATCTTAAAGAAAATATATCTATTTTACGCTTACAAAATCAAGTAGATGTGATAAATATCGCAATATAAAAATATAAAAGAAAGATAAGTTATAGTTCAGACATAACAAATAAATAATAACCTCTTCATTCCCTTAGCTTTTTTCATTTGTAAGTATATGAAACTATAAACTATCTGTAGAAAGAGTTTCAGAACGGGTTAACAATAAGAAATAAAAGGAAATACTGACATCGAATAGAGCTACCACCGAAGCGGTTGCGATAAATACAAATTTGCAGGCGGTCGCGGTCAGAATGAA
>JAAAKQ030044463.1:0-16556 GCA_010016005.3 Zanna intricata
CACTTCTCAGGAGTGGTCGACTTGAGATTGTACAAGACTACACTTCATTCACATTCATACACATTATCCTCATTCATATTCTGAAGTAATACCTTACGGTAGTTCCGGAGGATAAACAGATAAAGAGAGAGGGCAGTATTCCATATACAGCCATAAGAATTGTGTGAACTCTTATTTAAAAGAATCATGATATTCTTTCCCATCCTGTATTTGTATAAATAAAATATTACTTTTTGTTAAAATAAATAATCAAAAATTCCATTCATTGCAGAAAAACATCCATACATAACTAGAAATAAAAGTAATATTTTAATTTATCCTTCCATGAGAAACTTTTTAACCTTTTCCATATTATGCTGTCAATGAGAATTTTTTTAACCTCTTCCATATTATGCAGATATAAGACTGCTTAGCAAACTTCAAACCATTTAAAAAATAAAAATCCTCTGTTAAAGAATTTAAAAGTAGCCTATCCGGATATCCTCAAAATAGATGCTTTTGTTAGTATCTTGGTATCTAATTTCTCATGAAGAATTTAACTTCTAGTGACCCATATTAATTACTGCTTTATTGTGTGTTCAATTTAAATTGTTTTAATTTTTGTGATTTTTTTGTATAGTAAGCTGGATTGACCTTTTTAGTATGGTTTAATGATTTTATGTTAATTTGTTAACTTTAAATTAGATTACACATCTAATGATAAATTTATGTATTACTATCTAATAATTTTATGATGGCTTTGAATAATCATATATTTGTTCACTCCAGGTTTTTATGATATAAAATGAATAAATAAATAATGTGTTATCCTTATTTTATTTCCCATCTTAGAGTTATCTACTTGCTGGCTATATTGGGTATAAATCTATATACAAAAACACATTTTGAAAATAACTGTACACTGAAACACACACACACACGCGCGCGCGCACCCCCCCCCCACGCACAGACAAACAACAGAGAAACACTCTCTGTCTCCTTCCTTCCCTCCCTCCCCTTCCTTATCTTTATCTCTTTCATCAAATATATAAAAATGAGTATGATAATAATGAGTGTTTTTCGTAATCGTTTCATCTTGTGATAGATAAATTGTGGGGTGTATGAATTCTGGACAAGATTTTTATTGTATTTAAGTGGTGTAGTAAAATGATTAGATTGTAAAGACAACCCGATAATTTTATTGTGTAATCTTGCAGTGTAATGTAGCTTTTGAATGAATGAAGGCTGTAAAATTAGGATGGGTTTATACATATGATATTTCAGATATTTGTGAGGCTTTGTTGAAATTGTAACCATTTACTGATAATCAAATCTCTTGTTTATCCCATATCCTATTTTCCTTGTGTCGTAAGTGCATTTGGGAGTTACAGTCCTAGGTTGCTAGGAGATGTTATGTTGATTAGAACCATTTTTATAGATTAGTGGCCAGAAAGTAGTTTTAAGGAGCAGCTTATTTTAAAAGATGTGGTTTGACATTGTGCTAATATAAAGTAAGGTTAAAACAATATTAATGTATATAAACATTATATATGTCATTTACATAAGCTGCTCCTTAATACTGATTTCTGGCTACTATTCTATTAAAATAATTCTAATCAATAAAATATTCCGTAGCAATATAGAGGTGTAACTCATGACAAGAGAATTGAAATAAACATTAATATCTAAAATTATGTGTGCAAGCATTGTTTACAGTAGTTAAAAAAAACTTTATGTTACTTTCTGATGATTCATTTTTTTCAGTTTGTAATACAAAGTGTTTAACGTGGTTTTTCTTTTATATTATACGTTTTAGGTCAGAGTATGGTGCATTTTGGAAATGTGTTCAAGCAGGTGGAATATATGTTTTTACTCAGTTGTGCAAGATGCTAGTTCTGGCAACATTTTTTCCTGCCAGTGATTCAACTACTCATGACAGTTTAGATTTCGTTGGGGTCAGTTTATAAAGAATTTACTGTTATTAATAAAAAACTATATGGAATAAATTTTGTATTTGTGTTCTAATACACTTTTAATAATAATTAAATCATAATTAACCTTATGTATAACATATATATGTATGTTGTACATATATATATATATATATTCTACTGATCATCATGGTAGAGTGGTTTGAATTCCGAACACAGAAATGATTGATTATGGAGTATTTTACATGCTATAAAATTTATATCAACTAACCAAAAAATCACTACCCATTTTAATGAAAAAATAATTCTCAAAAATTGTTATTAATAAACAAGATCTTTATCCTAAATTCCTTGGTTTCACATATTATTAAAATAGCATTATATTTAAAGTATTACTTACAGAGTATATATTCTGAAAGGATAGTTCTGAAGTTTATTTTGTTGTTTAATAAACGTTGATATGTGCAACATTTTTTGCTCTGCACATGTCCATGGAGTAATCCAGCTCTTCCAATATACTCACCAGCAGGTCAGGTGTAATGTATGTTACAACTGCAAAAATCCTCTGCTGTAGGTGGTTGATGTAATGAATTTTCTCTAAATAAACAATGTTTTTCGTATGCTTTGCAAAAAAAAAATTCTAGTGGTGTCATGTCTGAGCTCCTTGTGATCAATACTGTTAAAATCCACCTGTTTTGAAATTGAATGTTTAATGCAGCACAGATATGATTGGTGTAATGTGGCAGAGTGCTGACTAGATGATAGAAAATTAATCCTATTTTCTTCAATATCGTCAATCTATGGAAAGATGTAAAGTTTGAGCATATCACAGAAAATATCTCCATTAATTATGTTTTTTACAAAAATGAATGGGCTCACAATACAATTATTCATCGGTCCACACCAAACATTAACTGCGGGAGAGTCACACTGATGTTTGATCTATTTGGTGGCTCTGATCTCCAGATCCTGCAATTGTTTTGCAGAGCAACAAATGAGCACTGGCCCATTAGTGTGGAATGTCGTTTCATTTCAAAACTTGACATTTTTCTGGTAGTCTTCATTTTCATCAATGTTTTTAAGTATAACAGCTGCAAGTTTCTGTCTTTTCACTTTGCCATTGGGTTTGATTTCATATAGAAGTTGTACCTTATTCGCATGTAGTCTAAGCCTCCCAGTACTATTTGTACATTGTAGATTTAGATATTTCTAACTTTATGAAGATACCTAACTATTTTAAAATCTTTTTCAATCCTCCGTAAAACATGTGCCCATCAGAAGCCATGATAGTAATTCATTTGCAATTATTATCGCTATCCTTCCTATCCTTTTTATAAATTGATTCATGAGGATCAGTCAAATATAAACCAGGCTTGTGTTTTTAATATTTATTTGTTTTGATATTCATTTACAAAATAATAATTTAAATATTATTTATTGGTTCTGCACAGTCTCCCTAAAGTTCATTCTATACATTTTTCCCCAATGTGTGTGGAGCTTGTGAACCTCTTTTTCATAAAATGCTTGAAGATTTATCACAGCTTAATTGAATATAAATTCCTATACTTTGTTGTCAGTCTGGAATTGATCAATGGCCCAAAAAAAAGAAATTGCAGGTGATAAATCTTGACTATGTATTATGTTCGAAGGTATCCTAGGAAATTTTGTCCAGTTTTTCTTAATTGCTAATGACTGTATGAGGCATGTTATTTTGAAGATGATTCATCTCTAATTGGATAACAGCACTTTTTGTTTCTGTAAACTGGCTTTATGTTGCCCAGTGGTATGCAGCCTTCACATATGATATTAGCAAAGAAAATTGACAAGAAATATGCCTTTCCAGTCCCAAAAGCCGGTTGTGAATACTTTTCTTTACAGTGCAAAGCTCTCTACTCCTATGCCACTCCACATTCGCTGACTTCAACTCCCCAAATTGTGCATGCAGTCTAGTCAAAATTTTGGAGGGTTTGACCACTTCATTTGTGAAAACCTATGCAATAATATATTGTGAAACTGATGATGGAACATTTTGCTTTGACATGACATTACTGACCCAGAGACTTGGATGCTGAGGTGGTTATAGTGCCTATCCTCTCATATATCACCACTTGCGATATCCCTTTGTACCAGACCAGTCGTGTTCTTATACTGGCTGTGAAGACAAAAGTTCAATTTATATTTGACTGATCCTCGTGCACAAATGATAAGTTACATTATTTAAATTCCTGTAAACCTGACTTCTATTTAAAATAATCTGAATTGTTTGTTACCTTTTTCTTGGCTGATTTTATTAAAATATATGGAAAATGTTTGATATGCAGAGTACTGTTATTTCTATATATATATGTATATATTTTATTTTTTTCAAATGTGTTTAGATATGTTTTTATTGTGTTTATAAGGATTGTACTTGAAAGTCACAAACAACAAAATCTGGAAAATCAGGAAAACATATGGTTATAGCTTTATTCATTTAAAGATGGGAGCATGTGTTTATTTTAAAAATATTTTTAAAATGTTTTACCCTCTTCTTGATATTGCTATGCCATATTTTTTATGTTTTATAACATGTTAGACTAGTGCCATTCTTATTTACCGTAAGTAACTTTTAAATTTTCATAGTAATTTACTTTAAAACTACATTTTGTTTCACTACTTAAGAGCATATTGCAACTTACATAGCATATACATATAGCATCCCTAAAAGAGTTGTATGTTTGATAAGTTTCAAAGATATTATTACAAATCTTTTTATATATTTAATGAAATAATGAATGAATGCCTGACATTATTTATATCTTGCGCACTTTTAAAAATGATGTTTTTCATTCAAACCCCATGGTACGGCTTCTAGTGGAAAGCGGTGAGCTGTCTCATTGCTATGGAGAAACCTAAAAGAAAGTAATCTTTGAAGGTCTCACTGTTACTCAATATCAATTGTTTTATCCTCCTTGGTGGCCTTCTCGTATAAATTATTGCTTTAGTCTTTGTCGATATAAAAAATACACGAATTCTGTTATCCTATAACAAGAATTTTATAATATTATAAATAATATGAACTTGATGCTATAGTTTATACAGATAGCTGCAAATTAAATAATTCTGTTCACTTTTTTAGTGGTTGGCAATAAAACATACATATTTGGTCTTCTCAGTATTGTTAGTGTTTTCATTACAGAACTGTTTGCTATTAATAAGGCCTTTTTTTGTTTAACCTCTGGAACCACAGTTAAGTATATCTTCAGAGGAGATGAGATGAATGAATTCTTGGGTGTGTGAAAGATGCCATGTCTGACCGGGATTCAAACCCGGGACCTCCGGATGAAAGGCCGAGATGTTACCACTGGAGGCCAGCATTAATAAGGCCTTAAGTATAACTAACCTAACATTTTGACATTTACTTGTTTGTTTAGATTCCATGAGTGTCTTGCAGATGATTTGTGACATGTAGCCTAGGTACCCTGTTGTCTGTGAAATTCAGTCTGTTATTTCTGGAATGACTTAGCATAACACAAGTGTGAGCTTCTGCTGAGCCATATTGTGATTGTGTAATCCACAACCATATTGGAATTTCAGACAATAAGTGTGTTGATAGACCAACAAAAGAGGCTTGTTTGCAGCCTGCTTCCACTAGTCACATTGTTTCGGACGATTTTGTTTGTTTTCTGAAAAGTGTGGTTCTTGATGAGTGGCAAAGTGAATGGAATCGTACCATCTCCAATAAACCTCACCCAGTTAAGAACATTGTCACCATAGAACTCTACATGCAGGAGTAACTGGTTGAGAGAAGGTTATTATTTGTCATTTGATAATAGGGCACATTAAACTCACTTTTGGATATCTGATATCTCAGAGTGATGCCTTTTTTTGTGTTCGCTTCAGATGCTGACTAATGATACACCACATCCTTGTTGACTGTCTGTTATGCAGCATTACATTAGAAATTTAATTAGGGGCTAACATCTGAAGTACTTTAAGAAACAATATTATGGTGTTATTGAATGTCTTGCTATTTCTTATGGCTATGCAAGTATTCAGAAATGTAATAATTGTAATTTGTTTTATTTATTTATGCTTTTGGCATATGACAGATGGAGTAACTTTGTTGTTTTAATTTATTAGCATTTAATTTAGTTTAGGATTTGTGTCTTGTTATTTAACTGGTTTTATTTAGCATACAGCATATGGCATATCCCCTTTACATCTGCTATATTGTGTGAGGAATATTTTTTACATAGCTGTTGCTTGCTTTAATTGTTAATTTTTTTAAAAGTTTTATCGTGTCTTATACATGTGGTTTGGGCTTTTTATATTCATGCTGTAGTGTATGGAGCATATTGTTAACTGATATTACATGTTGCAATTATTATTTTTATTTATTTATCCTGTTTCTTATTAATATTGCTATTTTTATTTAGTTTCAAAGTTTTATTCTGCTGTGTACATGTGATGTATGTAGGCTTTTTTCAGCCATGGTATAGTATGTGGCATACTGTAGTCTGCAATATTTCATGTTAGTATTGTTAAAAAGCTGTATAAACTAATATTGTAAGTTATATTAAAGTGTTGAATTTGTGTTTCCTGTGCGCGCGCATGTGTATGTATGTGTGTGTGTGCGTGTGTACATATACATAGGTGTTTCATGAAGAAATGAAAGAATTTCAATACAAGTTCTACATTAAGTGAAAATAATGAAAAAAGTTTACACAAACATGGGTCCAGAAACACTTCATTAGGGAGTTTCAGCTGGCAAAAGATTTCACTTGCCATAAATGGCTGAGTGATTTTTGAGTGGTTTTCATGAATCACTATAGATGTGATTCTGAACCTGTTTTATTCAATTTATCAAGTTAAAAACTATAAGAAACCATTAAAGACTTACCCCCTTAATTTGGGTTCCTAGAATTTCAATATGGCTTTATTTCACTTTTTGCCCAGGAATCATGGTGAAATCTTTTGCCAGCCATAATTCACTTATGAAGCGTTTCATATCCATGTTTATATAAACTTTTTTCATTATTTTCACTGGTAGAACTTGTGCTGAAATTCTTTCATTTCTTTGTGAAACATCTTTGTGTATGTGTATATATATATATATCACACATAAGTGACAGACAAATTCAATAGTTTTAACTTATAAATTAGTTTAGATTCCTGGGCAAAGACTGAAATAAAGCCATACTGAAATTCTAGGAACCCAAATCAAGGAGTAAGAGCCTGACGGTTTCTTGTGGTTATTGACACAAAAAAATTGAATAAAATAGGTTTCAGAACTGCATCTGTAGTGGTTTTTGAGAAAACTGGGCTAGAATGCAAAAAAATTGGTGAAAATTCTATTTTTTTTTATGTTTTACAAACAATTTGTTACATGGGTAATAAATAAGTAAAATTGTTGAACAAAACTTGAAGAGAATTAAATTTTGAACAAAATGATTTAAATGAAGTCAAATACAAAACAGAAATAAGTTATAAAAAGTGAATTTTATTAATATCAAAATATCCAAAATGTTCCTGAAAAAAAAAAAAAAAAATTTTAACAGAAAGAATAATATTTAACCAAAATCACTTTACAAAAATAAAATCAACAAAAGAAAAATAACATAAAACACCAGTTTTATAAATTTATCCACAAATGTTGAAAATAAAAAATATTAATAGTAAAATATTTTTTTAATTTATTTCATAAATTGGCAGCATTACAGCTGATCAACAATCACAATTTGTCTATACATTGTGAATAGTTTTATACACTTGTAGTTGTACTCATTTGTGCAGTGTGTGTGAAGTTGAAGTTTTTGTGTTCTGCATTCTCATAATGCCATTTAAATTTTAAAATGTGGAATATGCTGACATAATTTTTTTTAATGGTTATTATATTGGTAACTCAGATGCAATATAAAGAAAGATTTCCTAATAGAAGCTTGGATGGATTTCCAATTCCAAATCACAAAACCTTCGCTTCTGGTTTTACATTGTTTTTCCACAATTTGTTCTTTTTTTACTCATTAAAAGTAAAGAATGTTGTGTCGCTTATGAGAAGAACATAATACAGCAAGTTCAACATAGCCCAGGGCTTAATACTAGACTAATTTCAAATTGCATTAGTTTGCTACATAGTACAGTATGGTGATCCTACCTTACTAAACGGCATTTGTATCTGTGTCTGTGTGTGCGTCCCCCTTAGTTTAGCACCGGAATGTACCGATCACTAGTGGGAAATCCTGATTTAGTAGTATAAATTTTTAGAGTTAAATTTTTAATTTTTCAAAAAAAAAAAAATATTTTAACATAAAAGGTATTCAATTTTGGACACCTAATAATCCATTTTGAAATGCTGGTGCCCAAAGGGCATAGTTGCAGAGATGTGCTATAGGTATGCGGTGCAGCTAGTACTTAATAAAGAAAATCTCTCTACTCTTACCACTATCAGAAAGTTCAAAATTTACTGCCTGGTGATTTTCCATTGCATCTACATTTTTGTCACTGGTTTTAAGAAGACTGTCCATAAAGTAAGTTCTATTTTATTTGCTGATGAGGCAACATTTATTAGAGAGGAATCAATAACTTGCAGAATAAGCATCACTAGAATTTTGAATTCTGAAATTTTGAATAAAAATCATTTATTTTTGAAGGTTTGCTTTTGGGAAATGTTATTTAATTTTTTTAGAAAACAACCTTTCACAGCTTTTAGAAGACATTCCACTAATAACAAGCCAAAAATGATTTTTCACAAAATTGAGCAACTATACATTTTTGTTGAGAAGTTAAAAATTATTTGACTGTAACATTTAGGAACAAACAGAATGCAAGGACTACTTAATTGGCTTTCTAGATCTGAAAATGTAACTACAAAAGAATTGATGGCAAGAATTTTCATTGCACGTGAAATTCTACAAAATAATCCAAGTATGGTGAAAAGACTCGCTCAAGGAATTTTAAAACAGTGTACTGTGTTAATAGTGAAGGACACTTTGAAAAATTGTAATAGTAAGTTTGTAATGTGTTTTTACTATGTTATTTGTTCTTAATGATTTTATTTCTAGGTATTCTTGAATGTTAAAGGTATTATTCCTTCTGTTTAAAAATTAATGTATTTTTTCAGCCATATTTTGGGTATTTTGATATTAATAAAATTCATTTTTTTTGTAACTTTTTTTTGTTTTGTAGTTGACTTTATTTACATAGTTTTGTTCAAAATTAAATTCTTTAAAAGTTTTATTTAAAAATTTTACATATTTATTACTCTTGTAACAAAGTTATTGTTTGTAAAACAAAAACAGGGTTTTCACCAGTTTATGTTCTAGCCCACTTTTCTCAAAAAGCACTGTAGAAATGGTTGTGAGATGTTTTATTCAATTTATCAGGTCAAAAACCCCTTAATTATGGGTTAGCTTACCCCTTAATTTGGGTTCCTAGAATTTTAATATTGGTTTATTTCACTCTTTGTCCAGGAATCATTGTGTAAAATCTTTCACCAGCGTAATTTGCTAACAAAGTGTTTCTGAACCCATGTTTTATATAAATTCTTTTCATTATTTACACTGGTAGAACTTGTCTTAAAAATTCTTTGTTTCTTCATGAAACATTGTTTTGTCAATTTTACATTTGTATTTATTTTGTATTATCTATTTGTTTGATCATTAACATAAAAAACTGTTCTGTTATTTTAAAACTTTTGTTATTTGCGTGAATGTTTATTATTACTTTTAATTAGAAAAGTGTTTATATGACTGCAGTAATACAATGTTTCATTCCACAGTAATTTTTTTGTTGGGTGTCATTGTATGAATTTTTAGCTTTTGCACATTTTTCCCTTTAGTTGTAAAGCAAATTCACAAATTCACAAAGTTTTGGTAAGCCAAATCTAAGATTCTTTAACATTTCTAAATTAAATTAAAAATTCTAATTCCAGGAGTTGCTAAAGTCAACAGTTGATTTGGCAGATCTCGCTGGTCTTTACCTGGTATTAGCTGGTATTCCTGGTAAAGGACATGCCAAAGTTTTAACAGCAGGTGTTGGCTGGGCTGGAGCTGAGCTTATATTATCACGATGCCTTTTATTGTGGGTTGGTGCACGTGGAGCTGAATTCGATTGGAAATATATTCAGAAGAGCTTAGAATCCAACATCAGTTTGGTATTATATAATACATATATATTTTTATTCTCTAATTTATATAGCATTTGTGATTATCAAATAACCTTGTTAATCACTTTAATTTATTAAAAAAGTAATTACAACAAAGTTGCAATTACTTGTTGAAAACTATTAAAACAAAGTTGTATTACTTTCCTGGCACCGGTTATTTATTCTTATATAGTGGAAAAATAATGGTAGATGAAAATGAACAAAAACAAATTTTTTTTATTATTTTTGAACTTTGATGGCGCTCCCCACCTCAAATATTGTCCCTAAAGAATTTTTTTGATCCACTTGCATATTATGTTTAGGAAGACAAAAAAAAATTATTTAAATTATGCAATAAATGAAAAGATAGTTTTTTTTATTTTTGGGGAAGAGGGAATATTGGGGCAAAAGTTAAAGAAAATGGGAGGTAAGTGTATATATGTATGTACACTGAGCTTAATGTAGATTGGGTTTTATGTTTGCAAAAATTTTAGAAAATTGACTCCAAAAAAACTAACCCTCATGACCCCAATTTTAGAAAATTCTTCATATATACTTTTGTTGGTACAAAATTCTATCACTTGTATGTTTCAATGTGGCTTAAAACCTCGTTTCCATATGATGCTTGTAACATTTAAAATGTTCCTGATAAGGTTTTTTCCAATTGAAACATTTTGTATTAATTCACTACTCATGAAAATCACTTGGTATATATAATATTTAAAAAAAAACAACAAATATGTAAAGTAAAATGAGTATATATATAAGTAGATGTTAAAAGTGACTTCTTCCTTTCCTGGATGCAAGTTAACTGTTTTCTTTTGTACTTCCTAGCACTTTTAACCACTTTTCAGTTGGTTCATGCTCTGTTTCAAATCTTTTTCAATTTATTTCAGTTCATCAGTGTATAAAAATTGTTCTAAAAACATACCCATTTTAAATAACACTTGGAGAGAATTTAGTAGTGTAAGATCTGTAGACTCTAGTGGCCAAAGGTTTTTTGAAATTGCTATTATTTCATTAGTAAGATGTCATGCATTGCAGTCTTGCTGAAATTGACATTCTATTAGTTTTCCTTTTATAATAAATCATTGGCTTAAGTTATGGTAACTTCACCATCTACATGATCTGTTCTCCTGTATGATTTACTGTTTCAAATATCATATTAAACATTACTTTATTAAACAAGTAAATTTTGCAGATTTGAAAAAAGTAGTAAATATTCTAAATAAGAAGTCATAAGAGCTGACTTCTTTCTTTACAAAATTCTAATCTATCTATATGTGAACTTTATTTTTTTAGTGCATAAAGTCTAATTTAGTTTACAAATGGTGGCCAGCCCTTTGTAAAATTTGATTGAAAACATATTTACTTTTCTATTTGTAATTAATACATAATTTCTTATAGGAATTCATACAAAAATTCCCATATTGAAAAAATTAATAGTATCTTTATTTGAGAAAAAAAAAAAAAAAAATTGGATGGGGCTGTGTTGGGGTTCATGAACATTGGTTCAACATAAAATGTTGTAGAACTGGGATGAATTTCGCTGTGCTATAGACAAAGTTAAATGGAAGACCACCATTTTTTAACAAAACAGTCTCTCAACAGGAAATTTTAATTCCTTCATTTGCCAGATCTACAGATAAATTGGTCGGTCAATAGATAAATTGTCATGAGCTATAATGAATGGAAATGAGTGAGATTGCCAGTGCCGATCTGTGCTGAGGCCTCTTCCTGCCAATCCATTGGCGAGCTGATCATGGTACTGTATTTATTTCTCTGAAACTAATAATAGTTAGGGAGTTAAGGCAGGACGATGTAGATCTTTTCGTTAATATTTTAAATTTCTGTTCGGGTACCTGTATGCTTTGGTGTGATTTTAAAGACCTTCACATGAAAATTTTTAGTTCATTATTAATTGAATTATTTCTTTTATAAATAAAAATTTCTTCATCAGAAGTATGTACAGGAGGATGCCACAATCAAGAGTGACCTTAGAATTCTTGCTTGCTGACAATTCTTATTCAGTATCTTTGTTTTGCTTGTCTTAAGAGTGTTGCCATATTATATATTAAGAGCAGTTTTGGATGAGAGGGTTTTGCTGCCAAATTCTTCCTGTAAGTTTGCTGATGTTGGGTTTCAATACATATGTCAGTTTGCAAAAGCTGAGGAGGTCCCCTTTATCTGTTTCCTTCATGACAATAGGCTATAAAAGCTGATCTTATAATTTTAACATGTATGATACGTAGAATAATATGTATGTTGTATATTAGTAAATACGTTTTTCTTTTCTCTTTGTATATTAAAGATAAATGTATGGGGGAAGGAAGTTTTGATTTACTTTATTACTGTTGAAGTATTGTAAATTGGCTTTTGTGTTATTTTAAGTATTTAAATAAAATCGGTTGAAATGAATAAAATTTTTATTTTAGCAAAGTCAACAAAATTTTCTGTAATTTTTAAAACCTGCTACGGAATCTCTTGAAACAACCGGAATAGTTTCCAGATACCAGCACTTCTTACAGATGATGAGAAAGAGTTCTAAATTATTTGTTTTGTGTTCTAAAAATCTAAATTACACTTTATAATCATATTGATAAAAAATAGAAACACTATGTAGTTTTGTGAAAGTGTGATTTTGTTAAGGGATTATGAATTTATTTGTCTTAAGTTGCATAGAATTCCATAAATATATTGTTTTTACAAAGTTTGAACATATCAACTCCATTTGTGTTTAAAGATTCTATAATTTGTGTCTTTAAGTTACTATTTATATTTTTATTTTCTTGTATCTTGATATAATGAATAGACTTTTTTCTTTTTAGGGGACAATTTGATATTTGCTGATGTTTTTTAGTGTTGAATTAGGCATATTAGGGGTTCCAATAAGAAAAGAATATTTGGCTATAATAAATTTCTTAAATTATTTGCTGTTGTTATTGTTGAGTTAATTTTGATGTTAATGAAAATTTGTTGGTTGTTTCAGATGCAGCATATAACTACTGTAACATTAGTATGGTTATGGTCACGTCATGATTTAAATAGATCATTACAACCTGTTGTTGTTGTAATGCTATTACTTTGCTCATATAAACCTTTATTTATGGATCTACTTGTTCAGGCTGTTACTGCTGGTCCTTGGGTATCACTTATTATTCGTTCTATATTTACACTGTGCCTTGGAGCTACAACATTACAGATATATGCAGGACTTGCTCAGACAATAGGAATTTATTGAACAAATTAATTCTTGTAAAGAAATATGGATGTTCTTTGCTGATTTTGTCAGATAATTTTATTTATTTTGAGAGCAAAATTGTATATTTTATCCCAGTTTGTCGCATGGTCATCCCATTTCACTGCCAAAATAATTTAGTTGTAAATATAATTTTCCTGTTGTAATGTTTGTATAATATGTGAAACTTTTTTTTTTTATGTTCATTTTTCTTGTTTATGCTGTAACATTTTCAATTTGTGATCTCCGAGATCGGTATTAAGAACTTTTTGAAATGTTATTAATGTTGTCTGAAAATAATGATATAAAGTTGAATTAATTGTTAGGATGAAGTTCTTATTTTTGTATTGAATGTAACTTAAATGTAAAAGAAAAAATGTAAAAAGAAGAAAAAATCAGAAAATGAAAAGTGAAATAACTGTAAAAAATTAAGTGAATGGTTATCTATTTTAATTTTTTTAGTATATTAAAACAAGTTTTTATGTCTATGAAATGGGTGAACTGGTTAAGTGTTAAAAAAATGAAATATTCTAGATTACAGAACATTACACAATAATGTTAAAAGAACTGTAATTCTACATTTAATAGTTGAGGATGAAAACCATAGGTTGGATCTGATCAGATTCTATTTTGTTTTTGTTACACAAAAATTATTTCTCTAGGATAGCAGCTCATTTGAACCTTTCCAATTTTTTTTTTTTGTTTTTATATATATTTCTATGAGTAAATAAAATGCAAATAGGGGATGGTTATAGATATATATTTTTTAGTTGTTGTTTATTTTTATTTCCTTCTTATTCTTTCTAAGCTTATTGATCGTAGTTTACCACCTGATAATTGAGTAGGATAGTTTTGGGCTATACCTATTCCATACTTCATACATTTTACAGTACAGGAGCTAATTATAAAGAAAGCATCATATTTCCAAGACACAAGATTTTTATTTTTACACCTTATAGTATTAAACATTACACAAAAAAATTAATGCGATGGTGAAAAAAGTTAAGCTAAAATAGTTAAGAAAACAAAAATGGTAAAAAAAAAATTAACTTTTTATTGCAAGTAATCTTTTTTTTAAGCAAACTTGTGCTTTATGTTACTGATGAAGATTGATGAGGTTGACAGAAGAACTTGATGGGGAGAATGAAGAAACTGACCACAAAAAAAAGCTAAATAACAATAAAACTAACAGTTATTAGACTATATATATATATATTATATATATAAGGGTGTGAAAACACTACTATTTTGTTATTTGTTTACATCAAAAGTATATAACCTCAACTATCATATGTGTTGAGATTATAGGACAAAGTGTTCCACGAGGAACAAACTGTTTCTAGCAATTAATTAAATTAATGAAAATTTCACCAAAATAATCTATTTATAGCATTTAAAACACATTAATAAAACATATAATATTTTTAAAACATTCTTTACACACTACGCAATAGCTAAAATGAAAGAAAAAATTGACTTGCCTGATTGTATGCCTGGTTAAAGAAATACAGCAATATGTCTGTAAGATGCTGGTATCTAGTGCTAGCTCATGAACTAACAATGCTATCATGCTTTGAATACTACATGGAAGGTCACATTAGTTATAAGAGATTTATTAATCTTACAATGGTTTGGGTCCTGAGAGGCCCATTGTGCAGTGAAGAATGTAAGTAATTAAAATTAGAACAAAGTTACATAATTTTTTTAGTTGCACAGATTAGTATCTTGAAATATTGTTATTACAGACTGAAATAAAAATATTAACTTCATGCCTGCTGATATTTTTTCCCTAAGTTCCAGAACCACCATTAGGTATTGCTTCAGAGGATGAGATGAATGATTTTTAGCATGTGAAAATACCATGTCTGACCGGGATTCAAACCCAGGATCTCCAGATGAAAGGCCGAGATGTTATCAGTCGCACCACAGAGGCCGGGATGCCTGCTGATATTTACTCTTCTCTTTTTGTCTGTACCATTTAATAAGTGAAACTTAATTAAATTTTATGGATAATTTTCCTTGTATTTCTTTCTCCAGGCACTGTTTTTGTAATGTAAAACACTGCCAAGGCCCAATTAATGTAACACGGTCTATGGAGCTTCATGATTACATGTAACACGGTCTTTGATTGTGGGAGCTTTCATTTCTCAATTATAAATTGACAAAACAGAAATTAATAATTATTGTATGTGATAATTATGGTAACTTGTTGGATCCTATGATTCAAAAGCATAATCGTTTAAAAATAAATGTATTTAGGTTGTTTCATTATAAAAAATAATTACAGTAATATACAGTTTTAACAGTTTATTTATATTTATTTGATAATAAAGTTTAAAAAAAATGTTTTGAATATTTTGTAATTTAAATAAAATAATGGGATTTATCGGTAAAATTAAGCAATAAAATATTGTTTTTTTACTGTTGAATGTGGTTCACTAGTCATTCCAGAAAAATTGTTCTACTAATTATGTTTATTTAGTAACCTAATTGATAAATAAAAGCTATTTATTTTTATTGTGTGTTTTTCTTATTATTACTGTACGAGTGTTGTAATAATTAGGTGATGCATCAGTATGTTATTTTCAGTATACTTATTTTGCACTGATCTAAGTTCATTTTGTATTGTAACAGAAATACGAGTCAAAAATTTATATAGTTTTTGTTCTACAGTTTATTTATACAAAGGTAGGAATTCAACATGCACATAATTTTTCTACACAATCATCTCTCCTGTCAGTACACTTGGTCCAGCAGTTCACAACCTTGTGTCTTCCTTTCAAGAAGGTTTTTTTTTTGTGGTTTCCTAGTTGCATTTCTAAATCTGTGGAAAATCAAAGACCTCACAAAGCATCCTTGAGGGGCCCAAACAGATGAAAGTTAGTGGGAGCAAGATCTGGGCTGTATGTAGGGAGGGTGTTCCAGTACCTCAAAGTTAAAAGTGAGGAACATTAGATAAGTACATTGATTTTATGGAATGTAAATGTTTATAGTTTTTTATTCTTTTTAAATACTATTTATTTAGATTTTAGATAAAACAAACGTTTATAGTATGCAATTAACCCAGCCAAATTCAAAATCTTTTCAAATGGCTTGAATGTGTGTAATTAGTGTAGTGTTAAATTTCCAATGGAGTATTTCCTCTTTTAAGTGACATGATTAACTTTGCTAGTTCTTTTTTTACTGTTACTAGTTTGTTATTATTGTCCTAGTAAAGATAAAAATTTTTATACAGATTTGAATACTAGATTGTGGATACCGGTGTTCTTTGGTGGTTGGGTTT
>JAAAKQ030044474.1:0-16555 GCA_010016005.3 Zanna intricata
ATACATATCATCCTCATTCATCCTCTGAAGTAATACCTTACGGTAGTTCCGGAGGCTAAACAGAAAAAGAAAAAAATAGGTATTAGAGAATGCCGGCCAACATGGCGCGAATGGTAGCATCTCGGCCTTTCATCTGGAGGTCCCGGGTTCAAATCCCCGTCAGGCATGGCATTTTTCACACACACTATAATTCATTCATATCATCTTCTGAAGATATACCTTAACGGTGGTTCCGGAGGTTAAACAAAAAAAAAACAAAAATAGTATTATAGGTTACAAATTTGAAACTGTGTAAAACGTATGGTTTTTATTTTAGCGATTCCCATACTCAAGTGGAAAACTAGAATAAAATTAATTGTGCTAACAGAAGTAATAAGGCTTTTAGGAGCTGCTTGAAATGTGACCAAGAGTGGCTACAGCATAAGGATAATTAGTACTAAGCAACTACGAGTTGTCTCGAACTATGTTGTCGCTATTTGAAAATTATGATTTTGAAAACTATGATGGTCAAATTATGAATAGGTAAAATGATATGATTTATTCAGTGGAATAACAACAAATTTAATTTTATACTAATTAATGATGGAAGAGTTTGTTATTGTTAAATACGTTTATTAATATTAAAATACATTAATTTTCTAAATTTGGGTTCCCAGAATTTCGGTGACGTGTTATTTTAATGGGAGGAACTGAAAACCTGGCGAAATCTTTCGCTAGCCGTATCTCGCTAACAAAACGTTTACAGGCATATGTTTATTGGAAAAATTTTTCTTATTTCCAGATATAGATTCCGTTTCCGAGAGATTACCGTGCAGTTTTGATACACCCTGTATATATATATATATATATAAGGTTACTTTTTGGGTAGAGGTTGCAAATTAAATAAACATTTTTCGTAATTTGTGATCTTGATGAAGAAAAAGCTCGAATTTTTTTAATAAAATCTTTAGTTAAAGGGACCCACTAAAACTGAAATTTTATTTCTGCCATAACATCCCTATCTCTTTTTCCAATTTTTGCGAAAATTTAATAAATTTCTTCCCCCATGAAGTTATTACCTGTCTACTAAATTTGAAGAAATTCGGTCAACGGAATCTAGAGTTACAAAGTCAACATACGAGTACATACGTCACTTACGCACAAGCATATTACTGATAAAAATAATTTTTTTTTTCGGATTTGGAAGCGCATTGAAATAAAAACATTTTTCACAGATTATTAAAATAATATAAAGATGGAAGTAATTCAAACAATCTTGCACGTGTTCGTACATTAAGCACTGTATAACGTGGCGGTTGATTTACTTTGTCATAAAAAAAAAAAATCATAGAAAATAAATGAAATTTACACTATTAGAATTATAAATTATTTTCTGCGTAAAATTTCTAAAACAAATTAAATTCTTCCATGTTTTTTGCTTTTTTTATTTTGGCATAAATACAAAAAGAAAACTGGTTTTTTTTCTTCAGGTTCCGGAAATATATAACTTCCGCATTTATAAAAAAAAAAAAAAAAAAAAAATCTGACGGGAACACATAATTTCCTTGTACCCTTATTAAATTACATATACACATTTTTTTCTGTACTTCATTAAAATTATTTAATTTCAAAGTGAGATACGACCCACGACCCTCCAATTTTTTAATAAAGTGAGCAGTTACACAATTGCTAAAATATTAGTTTTTATTAATATCAAATATTTATACAATTATTAATCAATAATTTTACCTGAAATATTAGGTTACAGTAAAATTCCCTTTATTAATCTTTAAATAAATGTAAGTATTATATCTACCTAATAATATGTTGTTTTTTTTTTTAATTATTATGATGTAACCTTCAACAAAATTAAAACATACATGGAACAGAAGGTTACTAAATTTTATGACGATATTTATTACCAAGTAGACTAAAACAATGCACAAAAAATGATACGATTCTAAACAATAATTTTAAATTAATATTAAATAATCAGATGTTACAACAAATCTGATATGGATACCTCATGATTTCCTTGTACCCCTGTTAAATTTCATATATTCCTGTACACATTTTTTTAAATGAAATGTACATAAAATTTTATTTTATTAATAACTTAAGATATTTTTTTCATTTATATATATATATTAATTGTTATTATTAAATTATTATTTATTGTATTTTTTTTTACAATCGGAAATTAATAATAATTAAAAATTCAAAATATTTAAATTAAAAAAAAAAAATTAATGAAATAAAAGATGAAGTCTGATTCTAACCCTCCCCTTATAAGATCCAAATATTTCATTAATTAAAGCTTAATTTGGCTATAACTCTGGTACCAATGAAAATAAGTATCACATGATTTATCGTTAAAAATCTCTCAACGAAGACTTATTACTGCAGTTAAAAAAAAAAATCAAATTTTTAGGAATTTTGGACTTTTTTTGGATACTTTTGGTTCAGTCTATTGCAATCAACAGGGAAGGAGGGTGCACAATTATACGTTACAACAATCCTAAATCAAAAATTTCAACATTCTACGGCTAGTCGATTTTTAGTTATGCGAGATACATATGTATGTACAGACGTTATGCTGAAACGAATCAAAATGGATTCAGGAATGGCCGAAATAGAAATTTCCGTTGAAATTTCTTAAGACCGAAATTTTTCGCGATCACAATACTTATTTTACTTCGTACAAGGAAGTAAAAAACATGTTAATACCGAAATCCATCTTAAAAATGAAATTTTAAATTAGTTATTAAGTTCGTTTATCGTATTGAAGTTCAATTTTTTTCGACCATTGTACAAAAAGTCAAAATTTTAAAATTGGGAAAATTAACATTCCCATTTTGATATTTTGTTCAAATTGAACAAAATATATTTCAATGTTTATTGAAAATAACTTTCAATTAAGTCAATAAGTTTTTACTGAATTTTTTTTTTCAAATTTTATTTTTATAATTCATAAAAATAAAATTGCTCAGGGTTTTATTTTAAAGCTATAAATTTATTCATTCCTACTAATTTTTGGAAATTTTGGTCGTCCCCTATTTAATAAAAATAAATATAACCTTTCTTTAAATCTAAATTAATATATGGAATTAAGATTATCATAAACACGTATCTGAATAAATTAAACGTTTGAAGTAGAATGTTTTACCGAATAAATTACATCTAATTATTTTCCAATATTTTATATATATTTTGTTTGTATAAGAATGATAAAAGTGATGTTTTAAAGCGTGTTGATGGAGTTCATGAAGAAGTTGCGTTGTTTACAAAAAGAGAATAACTAGTCTGCTAACCTAATGGCATCAGAATGCCTAGTGGCAGTGGCATCATATTACTTCTTGATAGTGATGAGTCACGTACATATTAGATAACCTCTGTTGTTACTAAAGTTACATTTAATAACAAAACGTGTTCAACAGTGATCAGCCTTTACAGCTGAAGTAATTTATTTATTATGTTAATTCTAATTATAGTAATTGAATCTAAATAACAGTAAGTATTATTCCAAGAATTTATTCATACTTTGCAAAAAAATTAGAGGAAATGTTGGTGGATTAAATTATTATCAACCTTCAAATGTTATTCTTTTTCTTTCTTATTGTCTGTATGTTTGCACCTTCTGATTGTAACTTCAATTCTTATTTATACTTTTATTTATTTTTACTTACTTTCTTGACGTCATAGCTCTATAGCTATGTTGCAAGAAGGAAAGAATGGTAATTAGTAAAAAAAAAAAAAAAAACAATGTGGTTTTAGCATTTCTTAACGTTTTATATCTCAGGAACTCTTTCTTTCTTTCTTTTTCTGTTTAGCCTCCGGAAATACTGTAACGTATTACATGAGAGGATGATGTGAATGAAGTGTAGTCTTGTACAATCTCAGGTCGACCACTCCTGAGAAGTGTGGTTAATTGAAAACCCAATCACCAACGAACACCGGTATCCTCGATCTAGTATTCAAATCCATATAAAAATACCTTTACTAGGATTTTATAGAACTCTCGACTTTGAAATCAGCTGATTTGCGATGTCGCGTTATCCACCAGACCAGCCCGGTGGACCATATATCCCAGGAACCCCAAAAAAAGAAATAAGAGAAAAATAAATATGGGTTCCTGGGATATAAATATATCCCATTTTAATAAAATTTTGTATACATATATATTGGGCAATTTTTTTTTTAACATTTTGAGATGAATATTTTACATTATTTTGACAGTACTTTTTGTTAATATTCCTTATGACCAGTTGTTTTAGAATTCGGTTCTTAAGCGTTCTTCATACGTGGAAATAATGGGAAATCATTCGTGTTTTCATTGTACTGAGACTTGTTTGTAGACTTTTTTATTTGTGGCAATCTGCCAGACCCCATTCTTTTGATAACTTTTATTTAAACAAGTTCTGATAAATCATCTTTTGTTTGAAGAAATCGGTCCATTTTACTTTTATTCTTAATTTGAAAAATATTGTCACAAGCATAAAGCGCCACCGGAAGAATTACTGTGTTATAATATTGAATTTTGAATTTTATTGACCGACATTTTTTATTGTATGCTTGTCAAGATAGACTTTGAGCTCTTTTGATTTTAATTCAAACTTTATATGATACAACCGTAGACAAAAAAATTACTACCCATACCAATGGCTTAATGGGTCGGAAGATAAACATTAACTTTAGATATATATTTTAATTAATAAAATACATATTTCTGTAATTAGTTTTATTTTCAAAATCCAAAAAGTTAATAAACTTCTGAAAGATCAGGGTGAGAAAAAAAGCATAAAAAACAGAAATGATTATTTTAATATTTTCCTAAATAATTTTAGAAGCTATGTAGTGTTAAAAAGAAAACAGTGCAATTGACACCGTGATATACGATATTGTGTATAAGAGTATATAGGACGCCAATCAAACGTCGACGCTGCACAATTCATTTTCAGAGGTTATTATTTTTTTTAATGTTCTATCAGGCCAGCAAAACGATTTATAAATTTTCTGTATTAAAAAAATCTTTATTTTTAATTATTAAACATAATTTCTTATTAAAAAAAAAATCAGAAAAAAGTTAGTTTTAACAAAGATCTAACGCTTTTTTTAATTAATCTACTCTGATATTACGTTGTTCGTGAAACTTCTAAATCGTTCATGCCATTAAAAGGGAAAAGAATTTAAGATTTAAGATTAAAAATTACTTTGTAAGTCATTCTCTCCTTTAAAATCTGTATTTAACAATAGTCTCGTGAAACAAAGCAAGAAGGAAAGACTTATTGAAAAATACCAATCTATATATCATTACGCGTTATTCCAATTAAAAATGAATATTTCATATTTTATTAATGAAATGTCCTATATATATTACAGGGACGTTATTCATGAGTATCTCATAAAGAAACGTAATGAATTTCAGCAATGTTTATTAACTTAAAAAGAAAAAAGATAAAAGATAAAATATCCTATAAACATGAGCCCGAAAATGCTTTGTATATTAGACAGTTTGTGAAAAGCATATCTTTTTTTAAAAAGTTTTAATATTAATTATATTCCTGAATATTTCTCACTGAAAATATTCTTCTTTTTGATAGATTTCATGAGAAAGCTACCTATTTTAATGGGTACCATGATACGGTTTCCAGAAAATTTTGACATATTTCGCGTTTCACAAACCCCAGACCTCAACACCACCGTCAGTTCAGAAGAGGTTTATATATATGTATATTTCACTTTCCTGTGGACTGCCAAAATTTTCCGCCAATTGCTTTCAAATTGATACATAAAATATAACGATCCAAAATCTCGGTTGAGTACGTTAGTGGGAAAAATCTGACCATCGGAGTGGAAATGAGAGGGGCTTTTTCATAAAAATAAAATATCACTATAACTTTCTTAGTAAGTAAAATATCGAATTCATTTAAAGTTATAGCTATTCTTTGGATAAGGACCTAAAAATTACCTAAATAAAGTTTTTTGATATCACCAACCATTGGCCCAGGGGTAAAAAAATGGGGTTTCGAAGACAAATAAAAAATCATACCTCTCTTAATAGGCACAGTATCGAATCGGTTTAAAATGGTAGTTAGTTCTCTAAACAATACCTAAACCTTTGTCTAAAACGATTTTTGATATGACCGACCCTTTATGATCAAAATGTTGTTGGAATTATAAGATGAGGCTTGTCGTATGTTAAACATGTGAAATTTTTTTTCACATGCAACCGTTGTCGTATTGAGTAAATTTGGAGTTTTTCTTAACTTTAAGGTGGAAATATTTTTCATCCCCTACTTAGCAGCGATGAAATCTACCTCCGCCTTCCGGTGTACCGAAAGAGATATTTTTCTCGCTGTTAGATCGGGCATTAACAGCTACGGTCATTAGCCAGGCGGTAATTGGTAGCGTATGAAAAGATGCAATTCCTGACCGGGATTCTTCGAAGCCGTGAAATGCAACTTATTCATCCATTGAGATCGATTCATTCTTGTTTTGGTTTATAATATAATACAGTATTTTTTTGCCACATTAATCTAAGTTGTTTAATGAAAATTAAATTTCTTAAACTCTTCAATATGATAAATCGGTGTTACATAAATTTTTTTCTTATTAATTTCGTTAAAAATTTTTATTTCTTTAATGCTAATCTAACCATATTATTGTACGCTAAACCTAAATAAAAAAATAAAAAATAATTTTTTACTATAATTTTCTCGAATATTGTTATAGATATAATTCGGGGATCTCAATTATTCAAGTCAAAAACCAAACGATACCATCAGACTTAAATTCCAAGAATTTTAGTATGACTTTATTTTACCCTTCGAGAAAAAATCAGGGCGATATTTTTCTTGAACTGGAACTCGAAAACGAGGCATTTCCAGTTCGATCCATGTTTATTACAATCTTTTTTGTTTATTTAATTATTTTATTTTATTTATTTTATCTTTTTTTACTTTTTGAAACAACCTGTGTATTTTAATAATAATATCCCCTCTTACATAATATAGAGTTTAGGATAAGTAAAAAGTTAAATATAAATATAATTTTAAAATTACAATTTTTTAAATTATTTATTACTTGTAGAGGGAAAAAAAGACGGTGTAAACATGTCGCATTTGTGCGTGGCCTAATGTACTGTTGAATGCATTATGTATGACTTTCTGTGTATATACGAGTATTTGTCTTTTTCCATTTTATACTGACATGATTACGACCTCCAGAGAATGACTTTCTGAAAATGGAGCAGAGTTCCAAAAGGCATTTAAAGTATGTAGATAGTATATATCCGTATTGACATATATAAATGATTAAATTAATTGTGATTTTGATTCAATAAAAAGATTTTTTAACAACCGTCAGTTAAATAAACAAAGTTTATCAATTAAAAACGTTTTCAACGTTATTGTTATAATTTTTTTTTCCATATTGTAGGTACTGAAGTGATGTAGAAATTTCTCTATGAACTTTGACCTTTTATAATATTGCTTTTGAAATTTTCCGGATGCTAATGTTCGTATGTTCGTGTGTGTGTTCGGTCTTGGCCTTTAATCATCTTATATTTCCAGAACTATTCGATCGAGGTTGACAAAATTTGGTCATAATACCTCTAAATATGGGGCATTCATACCATTAAACTTTCAACTTACAAGGTCAAAGAAGTGAAGCTGTAGAGGAAGGTAAATCTGAGTATCTCTAGATTTTGCCTAATTAAGGTAATATTTTTCTTAGGATCATTTTTTAATAAAAAAAAAATTAAAATTATTTTTAAAAAATTTACTTAATCCCAGCCACACCCCAAAAAAATTCTCTAGTGGCTAAGTGGGCATACCGCATCAATAGTACCCAAGACACTACAAGGAGCGCGAGTGTTGCAGTCCGTCTGCTTGGAATATCAATTTTTTCCTGTGGGAAATTCCCTTTTACTGCATCCTCTTGAATTGGAAAATTTGAAATTTCACAGAGTTGCCAACCAGATTATTTTTTACACGATAAATACTTATTTATTTTTAAAAAAAATTATTTTTATTAATATTAAATAAACGAATAATATTTAAAGAATAAAACAGTAATCCGGTGTGGCTGGGTCTTGAACACGATCGTCCGGTCGACTCGGTATCTCGTGCGTTAAGCCTCGCGGCTACATCAGTCTGCTCATCGTACAAGTAAAAGTAGTTCTTTGTAAGTTGTGAAATTACATTAGTTTAGTTTAAACTAACCGACCGTCAACCTACCGGGTTGGTCTAGTGGTTAAACTCATCATCGCAGATCAACTGATTTCGAAGTCAGGAAGTGTAAGGTTCAAATTTTAGTAAAGGCAGTAAAGGCAGTAGTTCTTTGATGATTGGGTTTCAATTAACCACAATCTCAGGAGTGGTCGACCCGAGACTGCATAAGATTACACTTCATTTACATTCATGCATACATATATCATTCTCATTCATTATCTTAAGTAATACCTAATGGTGATTTCGGAGGCTAAAAGAAAATTTTTCAAAGTAAAATAGCCGACTGTCGCCGCTAGTGACCGTCACACCACGCGAATTAAATACGGTATGCGCGCGTGCTTTTGTTCTGAATCTGTCATTGGATTAAATAAATGAAATATATTATATTTAAATAAAATAATATATATTTTAAATTAAGCTGTGTAGGTAAGCCGTGCATCAGAAACAACCCACAGTTCTGAGCATTTCCCGAAACGCGTGACGGGAAAATCTTAGAACTGTGCTGTTACCTTCGGGTAAAAATTTCGGGTTACTGTGCTAGGATCGGGTAAAATTTTGAATGTAGGTTTTTCATAGATCTTAACGTTCATAAACCTCCTCTAAAAAAAAACACATTCAAAAGTTTTGTATTGAAAAATTCCGGAAAGATTAACCAAAGATGTTATATGTCAAACCTTATAAAATTTGTTACAATAATTTTCCTAAATGAACGCACCTATTAAGTCAAGTATTTGTCAACTGTGTTGTTCGGTTTATTTCTTGATCTTCAGACTAGATGGATTGATTTATATGAAATTTGGTACTATATTGCCTGTATTTCTGCCATCTCAAGTTTAATCTTTACCATCTAATTTTGGTCAAAATTAATTAAAGGGTGAAGAAAGATGCATAAATAGCAAAAAGCAATAAGGAATAAATATTAAAAACTAAAAAAACATGATTACTAAAAATAAAGAAAATTGCCGTTTTATATACGATTAGGATAATTAAAGAGCGTTTAGCTGCCAATAAATTTATGTATTGTATTTGTAAATAGAATATATATATTTAATTTATTTAAATATACGCATTGTATATAATTATACATATTTATCAAAGATCAATGAAAATCGATTTAAATGAATTATTAATGATAATTTTATACATTACTGCCGAGTTACCTTGCAAACATTAGCCACAATTATCTTTAATTAAATATATTTTAATTAATTTATTTTATCTAATTGCAACTATTTTTTGTTTTTAAGTTAATTAAACGTCATTTGAAAGAGAATGGTGTGAAGAATGTACCAAAAAAAATAGTGACGTCGGCGAATGATTCATATTTAACACAACAAAACAAACAACACTTACAAAGCTTAACAAAACCTATATGAAACAATTTTAAACTTCGCGGAGCATAACGAAATGGGAACACGTCACACAACTGAACCAATCGGGTCCCTCGAGCCACTTATATACCGTTAGCCGTACGACTGGTAAACGCTAGAAAGTTCTATTTACTTCTATTACAAATATCTTTATTGTTTATAAATACAATTAATTCTAAACAATATAAATAATTACATTAACTAAAAAACTAAACTTTCAACGCCAATTGCCAAATAAAAATTCATTCTTCAGTAAAAATAATATTTCAAACAAAGATACAACTTTACTGTTTTTAGTACAATCTCTCTATAAGTTTCTAGCAAGTTCGAAATTCGGTTACACTAGACAAAGACTGAATTATTTAAATACTATTAACATAAAAATGAAATAATATTAACAAAATATTATTGTTAAATACAGAATGAAATATTATTGACAAAATATCATTAGTAAATATTATTAACATAACAATTTAACAATGTTTATCATTTTAATTAGTTATAAATTTATTTTGTGGAGTTCAATGTATTTGGGGAGTTATAATAATTAATATAAAAACCTTGTACTACAACAATAGTTGCCAGCTCTCAATCAATCGCAATCTCCAAGTTGCCAGGTATAAATAGATGTTATTGTTGATTATTTACATTCATCATGTTTTTCAAAAAAATAAATAAATAAATTATATACTAAAATGGAATTTAATTTTTCCTATACACGATAACACATAGTTGCCTGTAAAACAATGGTCGCAAGTAGTAGTTGCCATTATTTGAAATTAAATTGTTAACGTTGTTAACGTCGCCATTAAAAAATCGTTAACGTCTTTATTGGAAAAAAAAAATAAACATACTATACGTATAACAATCGCGCTACATTCTTGTTTACAACAATGAAGCAGCGCACGCATTCCTTCTCTCTCGTTCACACACATCCAGAATGAAAGTAATTAGTCCAAATTATAGCAGTCACTACTTTCGGCCATTTTTTTTACAGGCAACCAAGAGTTATAGTGTACAGAAAAGTTAAGCTTCAATTTAGTATATAATTGCTTTGAAAAACACGATGACCGTAAATAATTAACATTAACACACCTGTTTACACCTGAAAACTTGAAGGTTGCGGCTAACTGAGAGCTGGCAAACATTTTTTTTTTTTTTTAATTCTTTACATCGTATTCTTTCAAATGACGTTTATAATTCACTTAAAAAATATAATTACAATTCGTTAAAATAAATTAATATATATATATACATATATTTAATTATAGGTAATTGCGGCTAATTTTTGCTGGATAACCCGACTGGAATATATTAAATTATCATTAATCATTCATTTAAATTGAGTTAAAAAAAATAACATTAATTAAATAAAATATATACTTGCAGAAATCAGCTGTCGGATTTTGTACTATTTAAATATATAAATATATATATATGTAGCCCATAACATTCCGAATAACTTTAGAATTCCATTATAGGGTCATACATCTAAATTGGTTCAGTCGTTGAGCTCTACAATGGAACAAATATACATACACCCGAATTTCATTACACTCCGTTTTGGGCAGTCGTGTAATAAATAATGAAATGGAAGGTAGACAAATAAATGTCATTTTATTCAAAGGTTAGATAAATTTTTTCGCATAATTTAACACCCTTAAGATAGCTAAGTTTTTTCGAGATAGTGTTTGATTTTATTAAAACACTCATAAAGACATTAGAGGATTAAATTATTAATATTTTTTTTTTATAAATTTTTGGACTTTGAAGTCGAATTTTTGTATTAATAAGATGATCGTATTACGTTAATATGTCACTTTAGCTAAACCTGTGAATAATTTTATTCCTTATTTATCCGAGTTAATCGTTTGAATAACATTTTATGACATTTCTTCTGAATACGGATCATTGATACCGTTTAATTTTGGTTGCAATTGGTTTAAGGTGGGAGAGATACGACCATCACGGGTTTCGCTTTTTTTTGGGTAATACACAAAAAATATAATAACCTTTTTATTACTTGGATAAGGACACCGATAAAAATTAAAAAAAAAAAAATCATTCGGTAAGAATAACCGAAACACTTCACGGTATTATGAATCCAAATTTTATGTATTTTATTTATGTATACCAAGTTACTGAGTAAAGCACAATGAATGATTTAATACCATTCTGTAGAGTTGCCTAGGCATCTGTGCGTAGCCTGAGGTGTATCGTAAATGTACCGTTAAATGTGTACTCTTAAACGGTCTCAGGACAACCACTCCTAGCCCACCGGGCTGGTCTGAGTGGTTAACTCATCATCACAAATCAGCTGATTTCGAAGTCAAGAGTTCTAAGGTTCAAATTATAGTGAAGGTGGTTACTTTTATACGAATTTGAATACTAGATCGTGGATACCGGTGTTCTTTGGTGGTTGGGTTTCAATTAACCACACGTCTCAAAAATGATCGCCCTGAGACTGTACAAGACTACATCATTTACATTCATACATATCATCCTCATTCATCCTCTGAAGTATTACCTTGCGGTAGTTCTGAAGGCTAAAGAGAAAAAAAGAGAGATAGGCCAACCATTCCTGAGACGTGTGGTTAATTGAAATCCAACCACCAAGAACACCGGTATCTACAGTGTAGCATTCAGATCCAAATAAAAACCTGCCTTTACAAGGAATCGCACCTTAGAACTTTGGACTTCGAATATCAGCTGATTTTGCGACGAGTTTAAGCGCTAGACTAACCCGGTAAATTAAATGTATATTTAAAAATGTTGAAATCTAAATTATTAAATACAGCTAAAAATATCCCACTGAAGGAAACCGATATGATTTTTCAATAAATTCGAGACCTAAATCAATTTTGAATTGGCTCAATGTTCAGGAATTTAGTATTTTAATTAGGCAACCACAAAACCAGAATCTTAGTCCTGTAAAATAGTTTTGATATCAATAAAAAAAAATTAAAACAAAATTCTGCAAGAGTATTTTAAGTTAAAACCTTTTCACCGGCTGTACACTGCTAAGGGTTAATATATACACTGTTACCAGTTTCCAGTAAGGAGTAAACATTGTCGTATTAATCCAACTCTGTTCACATCCCATGTTAGATAAACATGTCAAATTTACATCCGGTTTAAAACGAAAACAACAAATTTAATATGTTACTTTTATCACACAATCTCTGCAAAAATCACACTGTGTATCGGTTATCTCACATACGGGTAGTACACTGTTAAAAGATTGTTCTAAGGTTCAAATCCTAGGAAAGGTAGTTATTTTTATACGGATTTGAATATTAGATCGTAGATATCCGTGTTCTTTGGTGGTTGGGTTTCAATTAACCACACCTCTCAGGAGTGGTCGACCTGAGACTGTACAAGACTACACTTCATTCTCATTCATACACATCATCCTCATTCATCCTCTGAAGTAATACCTTACGGTAGTTCCGGAGTCTAAAACAGAAAAAGAGAGTACACTGTTAAAAATATATCTAATATTTTTTTTTTAATTACTGTAGATTTCAAGAAAAAATTGTACTTTCTACATTCTTTGAATATAAACCGGTAAAAAGATCTGTTTTTGAAACTCGTAATGTTTAATTTCAAAATTAAAATCATTCTTTAGGAATTATATAAAGATATTAAAAGTGAACGTTTCATAAATTGAATTTTCGTTTATTCTGTAAGAGTGATTAAAGATAATTCTATCACCCGGATTAGTTATATTAAATCATATGTTTTTGTTAGCTGGAGACTTTTTTATGTATACATTTTATACCAGTTATTTCCCTGTAATTTGTGATTTGAAGCGAAATATTTTACAGTCGAATTTCCTTTAAAACATTACAGTAACTTCAAAATAATTTTTATCACACGATCTCATTTACTCAAATCAACGATTAATTGATATTAATTCTCTTTATCTGCCTCCGGAACAACCGTAAAGCAGAGCGGTCATCAAACTGATGTGACAGAAACATGATAGTTATATGATGTTGTTTGGAAGTTACACAAAAGTTTTAAATTTGTTAGCGCTCACAGACATGATGCGTAACAATCATGTCACTGACATTAAAGTGCAGCATTCTCCACTTTTTGTTACTTGCGTGTTGCCTGTACAGTGCTTATAATGATCTGATCTTAACATTAATTTCATTGTTCTGGTTTGATTTTTTTTTTTCAAATACAGTGCCAAATTAAATTAATTATTTTTAGTTATTAACTTAAATTCATTGCTGTGTTGTATTTAAAACTCATTTTTGTTAAAAATGAAAGACGACCAAGAATTTAATATAAAATTTGTATCTTTAGTGTATCATATAAACAAGTTTCCTTGTTTATATGATTATACATGTTATGACTACAGCAAGAGAAATGCAGTGGATATCCTTTTTATTGATCATATTTTCTCTTCAATACGGATGTACCCAAAAACGCTTCTTACGACGAAAATTATTGTTAATATTTATAAGATTCACTAATTCTAATGTTTCTTCATCAGAAGAAGAAGAAGATGACGACGACGACGAAGAAAAAATTCTTATACACAGACACAATTTACTATAAAATCAGTTTGGTGGGCTTCAAGTCATAGTAATGTTTACATCACCTATCGTTTACCCGGTCATGTTGTTGTCAGATCACTCTCGTGTCATTTTGGTGAGCGCCTTAGCTAAGGTATTACTTCAGATCATGAATGAGGATGACACGTATGAATGAGAATGAAGTGTAGTCTTGTACAGTCAGGTCGACCACTCCTGAGAAATGTAGTTAATTGAAACCTAACTACCAAAGAACACCGGTATCTACGATTTAGTATTCAAATCCGTATAAAAATAACTATCTTTACTAGGATTTGAACCTTGGAACTCACGACTTCGAAATCAGCTGATCTGTGATGTGTTAATCACTAGACCAGCCCGGTGGGCTAATCGAAATTAATTAACTATGTGTATTCGTTTGGGTGGGAGGGAAGGACGAGTTTTCGTAATGTGAATATGGTAGAATATAATTTTCCTCCTGTCGGTTATTTCTTATTGCTTCTTAATTTTCTCTTGTACATCAATGTTACTAATTTTATAGATATATATGTATTTTTTTTTTAATTTTTTCTGATTTTTCTGATGGTCCAAGTTGGTTCGGTTGAGTCGGTTCTTGATTTCTTTTAACCAGCAATTGGAACATTTTTTTTTATAATTCTAAAGAGTTTTTGGTTTATCTATTGTCGTCCTTTTCTATCAAGTGTTCTAAGCAGCCTTTTTCTTATTTCTGTTGCAATCTATTTAATACGTTGATAGGCCTTTTCATTAATTATTTTAACTCGTGTGTTTCGTATTTTTTGTTTTCTCCCAAAAAACCTCCTTAAGTACACCCTTTCTTTATTTATTAGTTCCTTGTTTTTGAGGAAGAGTGCTTGTACTTCGTATTGTCTATATTTCGTATAAATAGATTGTACAGCAATAATTGCTGGTAGTACAATCCAACATTTTTCCTGTAAACCATGGGTTTATAGAAAACCCATATCAGTTTTCCTTCTATATTCCAGTGCCCGTTATCGGTAGTCCTGCATATTTAAAATGTTTTACTGTTTCTATATTTTCTTTTTTTGTATTTAATTTATTACTTTCTTTATATTGATTGGACTTGAATTTAGTTTTCTCTTTCGATATCTGTAGAATGAATTTCGCTGCATATTTTGTTTAGATCTCTGTTTAATCTCATCTTTTATGTTTATGTATAGAAGACCAGAATCCTCTGCAAAAGCTAATGTGTGTATCGTTAGTTCTTTAATTTAAAAAAATCTTTATGGAAAAAATTAAGCCCCATACAAAATTTGGAGAATTTAAAATAACTTAATTAATTAAAAATAAATAATATCTGAATGGTCTGGTTGAAAGGAGAATATTATACTATGTTAAATTTTATAAAATGCTAAAAAAACCCGGAAAAGAGTTGTGCATCTAGAAATCGAAGAATTTTCTCCTGACAGACTACTACTTCAGAGAAAAATATTAATTTGAAGATTAAAGTAGTTATGCGTGCAAGTAAAGAATTATGTTAAAAATTTATTTTACTCTTTTAATATATTTTTAAAATACAAGATCGATTGTGATCGTAATTCTTCATCTCTTTGGATCAGTTGCAACCAAAATTAAATAGCATAAATATCCCCATATTCAGAACTCATCTCAAAAAATTTCATAAATTTAGTTTATTTAATCTGATTAATATAAAATTAATTAATATATAGAAATTATCGCATTAAATTTCATTCATATCAATCCAGCAGGAAATAGCAAGCAAAATATTGCCCTACATAGTTTTCTAAGTTTAAGTCTACATAGCCTTCTAAGTTTTCAGTCTAAAATTATCCTGGTCTTTTTTTTTTTTTTTTTTGATTAAAGGTCTAATGAAACTCCGGCATGAAAAATTTTATCCAGTTAGCATATTTTCTTTTGTACAGTGTAGTTATACAGAATAACTAACTATTTAGTTGAAAGTTTGAATCAATAAATTTTGATTAAAATACATAAATAATTTATTTAAAGACATGTATGTAGAAGAAATCTAAGTATGATTTTGAGCAGAAATATTACATAAAATAATAGATTTCTTTTCATGTAAAATTAGTTATGAAAAATGTTTAATTAAAATAATTTCTAGTCCAGTAATTTCATATCAATTATTTAAAATACAATTACGTGAAATAATACTAAGATAAATACATGAAGATGAAAAGCTCTGAGTTAGTCAGAGACGAAAACGGACGCTCCTGAGCCAGCTGGTGCTTTATTCCATATTATAGTGGTTTTTTGTTAACTTGTGCGAAATATTCTATTATAATATTGTTGTGTAAGGCTTACTGGTCCTGTGTGTGAATAAACAGGGATTTTTTTTCGTTAAATTAAAAGTTATTAATGAAACTGTAAGTCGCGTGGCGAGCGAACTTTTCAGGTTAGTCTATAAGGTTAT
>JAAAKQ030044485.1:0-10714 GCA_010016005.3 Zanna intricata
CATGTCTTCGTTTCGGTTCGTAACATTCCCGGCTGAGGACACGTGAGCGAAGTTTGACGCGTGTAAATCATTATTCAAGTAATTAATAATAGATTATATATCTTGTGGTAAAACGTTATCACGTTCAAATCTGGTCTCACATCGTAGATGCTCGTACCCAATTAATTAACCTCTGGAACTACCTCTTTTTTATTCATAAAAATAAATCACTTTAAGCAGATTCTAATAATAGCTATACACTTGTTTTGTGGCTTTCCCAACAAAAAGTTAATTTTTCATAATTTGTGATCCTTGAAAAATTATATTTACATGCTTTTAATAGATTCACATCTTATCAGCCAGGTATGTTTAATATTGCTTCAACCATTAGTACAATCAGTATTTTTTTTCGTGGGAATAAAATTTCCTCGAATTATTAAAAAGCAATTTATTTTATTTCTAAAAAATGATAATTTTCAAAATAGAATTTCCAATGAACTCTTAACAATTTTATAATATTTAATACGGAATACTAAATTTGTTGCACATACTTTTAACACTTGCAGACCATATTTACAAAATTATTTTAAAACTTAGTTTAAACTATCAAAAATACTGGCTGTCGTTTTATAAACAATCGAAAAGACTTCAATGATGAGTTTAAAAAAAGAAAAAGAAAAGAAAAGTCACTTAGAAGTAGGTGTTATTCGAGTGTTCTCAAATACGTAGATTCCGTAGAGTCTTCGTGGGAGTGACTTTTAAATATTGATCGTTTTAAAGATTTTTCTTTCTCGTGATTCCAAGATTATCATCAGGGACCCTCTATTTATTCATAGTGGTCAAAGCACAGATTCTTAATAAATAAACTCAAATAGAAATTATATTCACGGTTAATCTGTTTATTTAAACATCACGGACCTCCTTACAAAAAGATATGGAGGTTTTTCAACTGTTTTATTTTTACTAATACATATTTATTAGGTTCGAGAGCTAAGAAACCCCATCCATCATATATATCTGAAATCGTATTTTCAAAATATTAGTATATTATATATTTTTTTAATATATGATATTAAAAATTTTAATTCACATCATTAATTTTTATTCGCATCTGTCTTAATTGTAAAAGGGAGGTCAAGACTCTTTAATAAATATAAAAAAAGATAAGTAAATAAAGTTCAATCATTAATAAAATAATCAAAATCCTATTTGAGCTGAAATAAAAATGTTTTATAACATATTAACAAAACAACTGATTCAAATTAAATAATTCAGATTTTGTTTTCAATATCCGAAAGTAATAAGATTTTACACAACAACGGAAAAAAACACAAACATACCTCTCAAACACAATAAAAAATTTAGTGGAGTTTCATGGATTTTTAAAAATGTGAAACGAAGGAATCATACAACGGATAATATACACCGTTTCGAATTTAACATAATTTAAAAATCCATAAAGTTGCCTGTTTGTACATTTGGGGTGATTCTTCCAAAAAAATGTTACCGGTAACCAGACGCCAGAAATAAGTTAAATTCCGAAACTGATATAGTCATTAAAAAATAATAAACATCCCTTGAGAGGCTTACCTAGGATAGTGAAGAGTAAATGAGGTTTCCCGTAAACTTAACTCTTAACAAAACTTTCACATTTTCATGTAAAGCCCACTGAAATACCGGTGTTCAGTTCAACATTTCTCATTCATGTTTTTCATAAAAAGGATTGACTGGAAAAGCGACTTTGACTGAGCCTTTTGTACTTTATATGCGACAAAGTCATACCGACCGGGACAAATAGTTTAAAGCAAACACTGAGAAACAACTGTTACATTATGGGAATAAAATTGCCTATCGATCGGTGTAAAAAAATTGATAATGCTGTACTCTAAAGCACATAAATTTTTACAGATTAATATATTTCGATAGAATCGTACAAAAACTGGGATGCTGCTAGCCGATTACATTTAACTCCAAATATTATTTTATGAGGATTCGTCAAATCATCGAACGTGAGCGAGACACTAATGGGATTACATTACGAAAAAAAAACTGTTATATTTACAAAAAAAAAAACTATTTTGTTTTATACATTTTAAAAAACGATTAATTAAGGTACCAGTACTTGTACCTTAATTATGAACTTTTGTGTTTAAGTACTATACTCGTATATCGCCTCTCTTTCAATCGTCTTAAATTCTTTCGTCCCGTTCCACAATCACTTAAACATTTCCAATACTGCTCACAGTAACATTCTTGTTAGAAATATTTGTTGTAATTTGATCGTTTAAAATTGTCCAAGAAATATAAAACCGTTATAAAATTAAGTACCAAGCTGTAACCTACGCAAAAAAAAGAAGAAAAACACTAAAAATAAATTACTAACCGGCACGTGTATGCTGGAAATGAATAAAAAAAACTAAGAAAAAATAATTAAATTTGTTAATTTAACAGAGCACAGTAGTTTTGTTGAATATTTTCTGACCGATCAAGTGCGGGAGAATTCTGATGAAATTTGACACCACTTCCGGTCAGATAAAGTAATCGATCGATATTGAGGCTGAATTATCTTCAATTATAATAAGTATAACGTAACACAAAATAAACTGGTTAAAAACACAAATACGCATGCTTAAATTCCGACAAATAATGTTAATCGAGTGTTTATGTAACAACTTTCATACAATTACAACTGAATAACGTTAAGAGGAGCCGTCTATAAATAGTAATACTAATAATACCAGTTTTTAATCTCCCTGTCCATATACCCTCTTGACCATGTCGTGAAAAAAATTTAACCGATCTCCTCCATGAACAGTAGAAAAATATTACATTAGATTTCATTAATAGCAACTGAATTGTTTAAGGTTCAATTTAAGGTTTACCATGGTTCTGGAGTCAGATGAGGATGTTCACCTCGTCGTGGAAGTCAGAGGTTATTCTGAGGTAGCTCATAAATAAGTAGAGGAAAAGCAATTCGTTGAAATAAATATCTGAGCTAATCTACATCATTATCTCATCAACAATAATCTTGAAGGAAAATCGTCGATCAGTTAAGTGTTGTTTATATTCTTAGCGAGAATATTATTTAGATTATCCCAGAAACTGTTTGCGGAAAGGCAATCGGCTGCTTGGCAGATATTTAAATCATTGCGACTGAGTTTTTTTGTCACGTTTTACGTTCGTTTGTGAAGATCATTCCTTTCTCATTATCTAATTGTCTCTTTTTTCTTTATATTCGATCCCTTGTTTCCCATATCGTTCTTCGTGTTTTGATTTAGCGTAAAACTGAAACTGTGCGAAGGATTTGAGCACATTTAGAGTTTCTGTGCCCTTGACATGTGTACTTTATTGGGGTTGACTCTGTGCGAACGGGTCTTTTTCTAATAGACTGCTTTTGTATACGGGCTGCAGCGGAGATTCTGGCTGGTCTTCCACCAATCAATCTAACGCTGCGATCAGACGCAGACTGCGGAGGCTGGGACTTCTGACACCAACTGATAAGAGTGGGCAGTCTGCGGCTCTGATGGAGAAGATGATGAGTTGCTGGCAGCGGAGGTGGGACAATGACGTTAAAGGACAGTGGATACAGTATCTTTTGAGTGACATCAAGCGCTGGCGATGGAGACCCAATGGTTCTCTCGATTTTTATCTGAGTCAATTCTTGACGGGCCACGGGGGCTTCCGGTCCTATCTATTTAAATTTGGGCTGGACTATTCCGACTTATGCCCAGTTTGTGAACAGGAGGAGACCGCCAGAAGAATTACGGATGACTTGCTAGCTTGGTAGCACACCCGCAGGAGAGTGAGGCGTCGGAGGGTGGAGGGACGGACAGGTCGGCGGCTGAGCGACTAGGGGTCCCCCCGTACATGTGAGGGTCGCCTGGCCGCAATGAGGCCGTCAGCACTCTGTTCGCGTGTTCAACTGTGCTTCGATGGTAAGTATGTTGGATAATAAATTCTGGCGGTTGCGTGTGTGTGTGTGTGTGTTCGGTCTGAAAGATACAACTGTTAAGAATGCGTGTTTCTACGTGTGGGGTTTTTGCTGTTGTATTGTGGTACGTAAGTGCTTGTGATGTGGATGTCTTTTACGATTTCGTTTGTTGGCGCAATTTGTATCGTGGTGTGGTGTGTGTGTTGTGGCCTGTGTGTTGGTTGTTGCTGCCTCGTATTGATTGTTTATTAAGCTGACTGACTGTGATGTCTGATTGAGTGTGTGGGCGTTTACCTCCCCTCCTGAAGTAATGCTTCATTAGCGATTTCAGAAGGATTGGATCGTCAGGGGTGGTTTAGTCGGTAGTGCGCAGGAACACATAAGCATTTAATTAAATCTTGCGGAACCTGTTAGAGGCCTCCAACACTGCCCGGATGTCTGTAAAACGGATTCCTCCAGCTTGTCATAAAGAAAAAAGGCTGCAGTATGTATACTTGTATATCAGTACCTGGTATTTTAAAAAGAAATCAAAAGCCATTAAGTCGAAGGGGTGTAAGATCTAAAATGTATTTTGCTGAAACAAACTAAAGATCAATTCCTAACTGATGATTAGTATAGGAATTTTTATTTTTGTGTTTAGACAGCATATTTTTAAAATAAATCATAAAAATTCAACAAAATACATACAGTCAGCTTAAAATTAAAAGAAAAAAGTTAACAATTTTAAATTTTGTATTCTTATTTGTTATGATTTATAAGTAAGTCAGAATAAAAGATTACAAAAATAATGATATTTTACCCTTAGAGAGTAGTTGAGTTCTCAAAAATTTATACGAAATAATCTTGCGTTTGATTTTGCCTAAGGTAAAATAATTTGAATTTTTTGTTAAAATGAGTTTTCCAATTTTTAAAAACAAAGTAAAAACTTTAATAAATATTTATACTACACTTCACTGTAAATATAAATACATATTTAAGGAAAAAAGTATTCTGAAAGTAATATATATGTTTTGATAAATTTATTGAAAATTAAGTTAAAACTATTCGTTTTTCAACTTTAATTTTTTAAGGAAAATATTTTTTTTGTGCAATATTGACTATTTTTAAACATAAAATTATGTCCTATTAAAATTTATGTAATAACATTTTCTAAGGATAGACTGTTGTAGATTAAAAGTTTTGAGGGAGCGTGCAACGTTTTACGCAGGTGTCGTAGATAGTATAAATAGGCGTTACTGAGAAGGGAACGCCGCTCATTTCGTCGGCAACCGTCAAAGGATCTCTCAAAACGTGAGTACAGCAAAAACTCGCACCCTTTCGCTACTACGTTTGTTTTAGCTTCTTTCAGCTTGAAATCGACGTTATTCCTCTTAAAGACAAGCTATAATATATTACACATTTTAGAAAAATACTTATTCAGTAACATATATTTATTTTACATTTATTTTTAAAACAAAAAATAAATAATAATAATTTCATATGAAAAAACTTTTAAAAAAATGTTTCAGATTAGTAATTACTAATAATAAATTTATATTTTAATAAAATGGTATAATACAAACTAGTTAAATTTTACGTAAAATAGCTATCGATTAAAAAATAAATTATTTTCTAATAATAATTAAATTCTTCAAATAAAAAAATACTTATATAAAATTAAGATTGATTGAAAAGCATTATTTCTGTATTTTTCGAATTTCACAGAACATTTATGGTCAGAGAATATCTTTTATTTTAAGAAAAAAAACGCTAATAAATCAAGTAGCGCTAATGATGTTAACAATTCGTGCATTACTGCAGGCAATATTAATTAGTAAATTAGGTATTCTATTAACAAAGAAATGTTTGTAAAGATGAGACATATAAAAAAAATGAAACAATAGATAATAAAAGTAGGTTTTCCGGAAAGTTTATCTCATTTAAAAAAAAAAAGAAAGTATTATAACAAATATTATTGTCGTGGCATAAAGGAACATTGCCGATAAAATTTTATTGTAAAACAAAATTTTATCGGTTTTAATTTAATATTAGAATAAATTTAATTTAAAAATATTATAAAAGTAATCCAAATGGGTTGTATTAGAAAATATAATATTTAAATAACAAAAATTATATAAATATAAAAGTATACCCAATACAATACAAGATTTGTATGACACAATTGGAGAAATAATAGTATTTTTATTTCAGTATGATTTTACTTTTTAAAATATTATAGCTTTTAATCTGATCTATAATTATTCTTGTTATGCAACTATTTATCAGTATTTCTATTCCATAAAAATATTGATTTTTATGTTACCGTAATTTTTTGTTATACAATATGTTACATTTTCCCTCTTTCAAGAAAGTTTTTTTTTTTAAAAAAACAGTTGAAAAGTAATTATTTTTTTAGTTTAAAAAAAGGCACAGTTTAAAAAAGGTTAAAATTAAATCTTTAAAAAAGCTGTTGATAAAATTTGAATTTTTTTTTATGAAATACTGGAGTTTTCCGTATATTTTTATCATCTGAAACCAATTTTCACGTAATTATTGAAATATATATATATATACATATATATATATATATATATATATATATTTTACATTTTTATACATACATATATATATGTATTTTTTGAAAATTATTAATTTAAAAAAAAAAAAAAAAAATATATATATATATATATATATATATATATATATAAAAGAATTTTCAGAAAATTACTGGAAAAAAAATTGTTTTCACTATATTGATTGCCATTTTGGTATCGAATGTACTTTTTAAGTACATTCAATAAAAAAAAAAAAATCCATTAAAAAGGTTAAAATTGCTCTAAATGAAACACTATATGAGAGACGAATACACATATAAATTGGAGCTATTTAATAAATTCCAATATTAACGTTAAAATAATATTAATCTCCGCCCGTGTAGTGATTATTTGTATAAATCGCAACACACGGAAAGCTAAATGTGATATTAACTAAATATCTTCATTTATATTAAATTACAAATTTCAAGTTATTATTCACGAAAATAAATAACATTCCAATAAAATATGATATATTAACCAAGTCATAATTACTCCTGATACTGCCACACGTAATACGAAAACTTATTACATATAAGTGGGAATATATTGCTTACGGTACGACAAAATACCCAGCAGAACACATCTCTAATAACTACTTCAGGTTTAGTTTTGAATATCTTTTATTAAGTTTTTCAGTTTTATATTCGTAATTTGAAACAGGTAAACGCAAAATATAGGAACGATTATAATATTATTACAAAATAGGTTGACAAACAGAATCTGGGTTGTAAGAGCGATATCTACAACTTATATTTAACGGATTTCTAAATGATTCATCTTCAGGTTATTTCTGAAAGAAATTTATGGTAGTTATAGCTTTTAATAATTATTGGAATCTTTTAAAAAGTTATACGAACCATAAAATTAAGAGACCGGATCAACAATTATTTTAAAATTTAGTTTAAAATAAAATAAAGTGTTCATATTTAAAAGTAACTTCATAATTTATAAATAATTGGAATATTCATATAAATTTGTTGGATTGTTGAAAATCTTTACTTCTTAATGTAGTTTTTTGATGACCGGTTGTAAAATGACAAAGTTACAGATTATACAAAAATATTTTTTGTTTTCTTCTTCCAAAAATAAAATTTTTGTAATTATAATTACGATTTGTCTAGTTCGAATATATATATTTAAATTAATCTAAAAGGTTAAAAATAAATTCATAAGATAGTTTAAAAAATCATCAAATTACTTGATGAATTACCTAAAATTAACATAAATTACTTTAATCAATATATTTATATTTCATTAGAGTATTTCAAATTTTATTCGTACAGTCGATACAAATCTTCTATCTCGAGTAAAATTTATACATTTTTATTATATCGGCTGTTCCTTAGATAATACATGGTATTACTCTCTGGTGCGGTAAAATGTAAATTTTCAAGCATAAAAAATATTTTTATTGTGATTAATAGTGTATTTTTATTAAAGCCGGTAAAAAAAACAGATTAATTAATATTTTAAAAATATCTTTGATTTGCAATGTCCATTAAATAAATTTAAACAAAAAAAAAATTTGCGTACGATACAAAAGTACTAAATCACATTGCAATTAGGCGATTAGAATATAATTAGCTATTTATTTAAAAAGGAAAATTAAAATTTTATATTCATTTCGTAATTTGATTAATTGCTTCAGAATTTTTTTTATGTATATATATATATATTTTAAATTTGCCTTAAGTAGTACTAAATAAAAAAAAAAAATTATATCGACGTTTGCAGATATACTACGGTTTTGTGTGTGTATGTATGTGTGTGTAATATAGGTGTACAGCATAATATTGTTTTATCTGATTATTTGTAACTATAGAAAAAGAGAAAATATTTTAAAGCAGTTTTTCCAGTATTTTGTGTAAAGAAGTATTTTTCCTTTTTATTGCATTAATTTGATTTCCAATATATTTTCCAAAAATTCAGTACAGTATTTAATTTTTTAAGAAAATTACGACATCCAGATTATACACACAAAATTTTTCAGTACAGTATTCTTTATATCTTTGGTACATCAAAAAATTAACGTCAAAAAAATGTTAAGATGTTAAACAGCGTGTTGATACCGTACTCAAAACCCTAAGTTTAATAGGAAATGTGTTTAGATTTAAAATTTTCTTTTTCTTTTCATTTAAGTGGGTTAGAGTTCAGGAAATTTTAAAAAATACACACGAAATTCTAGCGTGAAAATTTAGTAAACAATTACTTTCTTTTGCAACGATTTTATTTTTATGCGACAGGAAGATTTTCATATTATATGATTTTTTCATAATATCAGTAATCTTTATAATGATAACTAGGATATAATACATATTCCGAGAGTTTTTTTTATCCCTTTTCAGCTCAAATGACTTCGTAAATTGACGACCACTGAATGGTGTTACATTCTTGATTGGCGCATACTCAAGATTACTGAGGTGAGACTAAGATACAAAATTCTGCAAAGTACAACACATATTTAAAAAAAATTCTAAATGTTTATTTTTTGTAACTGGACTATACAATTTTAATAACTACTGGAAAAAATAATAATTAAATTACATTTCGTTAAAAAAAATATTGTTATTTTTCACGTGATAGAAATGAACTTATATTTTTTTAAAAATAAAATAAAAATTGTATAAAATTAAAAAAAAAAAAAATTATTATTTATAAAAAGGTGGTAGTAGATCGCTAACTGTTCGACTTTTCTAGAACATCGAACTAACTAAACGAAAAGGTTTATGATAAAATTTGATTTATCATCATGAAAAATTAAACTTAAACGGCGTGAATTGTTAAATTTTTAATATTATTTTATTTTAAGATAAACTATAAGATGATTCCTGAAGATATGAGTAAGGTTTTAGAAATAGCTAATTGTGACGGTTAAAATGAAAAAAAAAAAAAGAAAAAAGACTTAAGTGAAGTAATTGCCAATGACATTTCTTCTTGTTTACATCTATCTACTTTAACAGTTTTTTTTTTGAAATTATAAAACATTTAAATGAAATTAAAACGTTAATCATGATCAAATTTCACACTCGACCGGAATGTTAAATGTTACCAGTAAATATAGACATTTTTAATTAAATAATTTTGAATTGAACTGTATTATTTTCAGTCTTTTATTTTTAAATTGTACGAAGTTTTCTTGACTTTAAAAATTCCTTCTTTTAAGGTAAATAAATCGGCTTAAGGACAATTATATATAAATCATTAATAAAAAAATAAATTTAGAGTCAAAAATATGTAATACAGTAATTACATAAATCGTTGCTTACTTATTAACATTAAACATAACAATAACATAAAAATTAATCGAACTTTCAATAAATTATTTATTTATGTATTTCACTTTATCCGTTAAAAAAAAGAAGAATTTTATTTGTTTTTACGAAGTATTTGTTTTCTTTAAATTTCAGGAACATTAATAATCTTTAAGCAACTAAATTAAAAGAAAAAACATTTTCACCTTGAGGGAAAAAGACAACCAAGAATAAAAGCAAAATAAAAAATCTACCAGAAAAACGTTTTAGTACTGGAACGGTTGCAGATAAGACAGTATTCCGTTGCGATTTGAATTCAACTTATTGCATCTAATACTCACAGTTCTGTAAACAGGAGACTCGCTCAATCTATACTGAATTAAGCAAATTGAACTTTACAAAGAAATTGAATGGAGTGAAAATTAAAATTACGTTGTCTATAAAAATCGTCTGTATAAGGGTTAGCCGATGCAAAATAGTCTTGCTATATTTAAAAAAATCGTAGGCAGTGTTTCTAGGGACACCAGATATTACCGACTGACGACTGTCGTGGATTTCCAGTATATCCTCACGTTTTTTTTTTTCTTTTATGTTTTGAAAAAAAAAGAAGTTAATTATAGCAAATAAAATCAACATACCAAAAAAATGTATTTACAAAGTAGTGTACAAGACAAACTACTGTTTTCAAAAGTTTTATCGGTAGCAATTTTGAAACAGAAATTTTGTGAAAAGTGACATTTACAACTACGTTATTCTGTCTTATTACAGAAAACCTTACTGAGAATTTTATAAAATCTGGGAGATGCGTTTGGCCGTAAATATAATCACAAACATAAATTAATGAAATACCAAAAAATAGTTAAAACACGAACTAGCTTCGCTCGCTCAATTATTATTATGTACCGATTGTTGTATAGTCTCCTTGATATATACACAACTATCAATACGTAAGATATCTTACCTTATAAACTGATTTA
>JAAAKQ030044496.1:0-35724 GCA_010016005.3 Zanna intricata
AAGTGTTATTCATACATTGAAAACCGATATTTTCTACTAAAAAACCGGTTTTCGAATTTCATAATTTTCTCCGAAAAATCGGTTTTTGAAACCGGTTTTTAAAAACCGACAAACCCTAGCTGAAATATGTGATTAATTGAACCCCAAACACCATAGTATACCAGTATCCACTCTCTAGTATTCAACTCTGTATAAAAGTAACTAACTCATACTAGGATTTCAATCTCAAAACCTTTGACTTAAGCTGTTAAGTGATTTGTGATGACGAGTTTATCAGTAGATCAGCCTGCAGTGGGTGGATAAATGATTTGAAGAATTTTTTATAGTATTATCTTTTTTCATCATCATTACTTCTTACCTCTTATTGGATTGTTTCAATGAACTGATGAGTAACTTGCTGGTATTCTGATATTTAAGGAGAAATGAAAAAAAAAAAATTGGGTTTAGTTGGGGGAAAAAAGAAGTATTCTGGCCTTCCAGGAAGTGTCAAGTTATGTTCAGTAGCAAGTTGTGTACAGTCATTTTCATAGTTTCTCTGCACTGTTTAACAAAATTTTTCTTTAAAGATTTTTTTTAAAAGGTCTCTTATCTTTTTTTTATTTTCAAACATCAAAGAGTTTTTGTAGACTTAACAAAATAAAAAATATATAATAAAATAAGTTTCAAATAACAGAAAATCCAAGTTCAATATTTGAGAAAGTAAAATACAGGTTTCTATTTATCTTTAAATTTCAACCTTTTGAAATCACTAATGAATTAATGTTAAATAATTTGTTGATGGTTAAGTTTAATTTGGTGTCGAAAAAATTATATATAATTTAAAGGAGAATTAGATTTTTTTAATGTTTTGGGTGAAGCATATGTTATTCCATCTTTTCATCCTTTATCTGTAGATGTATTGATATAATTATTTTATGGTCTTTTCATTATTTTTTTTTATAAATGTTACTTGTTACTTATTATTCAAATAATGCTGAAAATAAGTTCAAACAAATCCAATCCATATAACAGAACTGACATTCGGTAAAATCAGATCTAAATGAACAGTAAAAAATTTAACTATATGTCAATTAGCCTGTTTTTTTTTAAAACTTTGTTTTTTTCTTAAAAAAAAAAAAAAAATTAAGTTTCTTTTAAATATTAAAATATGTAAAGTAATGGGTACTTTTTCGTTTCTCCACCCAAAAGTTTGCAAGTTTTTCAGCTGGGAATAACTTAAAATAGCAGGAAATATTGATATTAACAATAATCAGAGTGGAGAAATAACCCAATAATCTGATGAAACCATTACCAAACTCCAAATATCAGAAAGTATTGATATTAACAGTAACCCAAAAATTTTCAAGTTTTTAACCTGTAAATAATTCAGAATGGCAGGAAATATTGATATATTTCTTGCCAGATTTTATTGATTATGACCAGGTTGGAAAAATAACTCGATGACTCGCTAATGTGCTATTTTATACTGGTCATTTAAAACATTCTCCAAATTAACATATTTTACTTACTTAAAATATATGCATATTATAACTTATAATTATAGATGTAAATATAATCTAATCAAATTTAACCCATGCTTGCTTTCTTTGCTAATCTTGACTAATTAACAGTAATTTTTTGATTATTTAAATTATAAATAATTGCAATAATTACAGAACTAATTTATGTAATTACTCAAAAGATTACTGATAAATTTATCAAGTTTAGTGAACGAAGGTTAAGTTGGTTAGATTATATTTTTAAATTGTTGTAAAAATGGTAATATAAATGGTTATATTGGGTTATTTCTATAACCTGGTTATTGTTAATGTCAGTATTTCCTGCTATTTTGAGTTATTTCCAGCTGAAAACCTTGCAAACTTTTGGGGAAGGAAGAAATGAAAAAGTATCAAGTAATTAATCGGCTAAAAATAAAAAAATGTCATTTAAAATTTATTAGCAGTAAAATACTAAATTATTTTCTATATAAAATTCATCTATTCTAATGAAAACTAGATATGAGATAACTTTCTTTACAAAAATCATCTGGAAACAATGTTAAGTTGTGTTTTAATGATTGAAATCCACATGTTTTGTTTAAAATATTTTTCACTTTATTGTAGAGTTCCACAAAAGCTCACTCAGTATTATATTGATTTAAACTACTGAATTAAAAAAAAATTATATATAATTAATTATGTTGAATTAAATATATAAAAGTAATTTTAAGGATTAAAAGGTCAAATGCTTGGCTGATTTACACTTGTTTTAGTGATCTGAATCCAACATATATAAACACGGTAGAAAGCATACTTCATGAAAAAAAAAAAATATCACTAGAATGCTCGAAATTAATATTCTGGAGCAGATTTGGATAAAACCATAACTCATAAACCTTTAACCAGATATTTTAAAATCTAGTTTTATTTAATTACAAGCATTTACAGAATATCATATTAATACTAATCTGTAACTCGAGCATACTTAATGTGAACTGTTGGAACAACCCTACAGCTCATCAATTTTGACCATCTGGTTCCATCCATAGAAACAGGCATGTTTATTATAACATTTTCCTTGCATACTTTTTAAAAAATGGATGAATTTTTGCTTCTCAATCAATCAATGAAAGTTACCGCTTTTTTGGTGATCTATCATCTATTAAACAATCATCAAGGGATAAGAATATGTATATATTGTGGCTGAATTGTAATGAATACAAAACCTTCTTATCACAGTCAAGTTGATCAAAGAATTACTAAATAATATAAAAAATATAATTAATAGCTATTAAAATAACTAGATTATTTTAAAAATTATTTCCCTACAGATTTATTATTAGAAAATGACAGTACAAATCATTTATTTTTCACAAAATTTCAGTACTAAATGTTATATTTATATTTTTATAGGCTAACTCTCCCTATCCAAAATCAATATTTCTCATAATGACGACAGAATTCTGTGAAAGATTTTTATTCTGCGGCTTAAGGAGTAAGTAAATTAAGTTAAAGTTTAGATTTTGTATTTTTAAAACTTTTCATTATAGTATAAAATTACATAAAAGAAATATCAATATATCTATATGAAAAAGTTAAACTGAATATTTAGTTATACAGTGAATCCTTCAATGACTGGTGGTAGAAATTATTACTACTAAATATTGGTAGCGTTACAGTTTATTCAGACCAATATGTTTGCTTTAGCCCCAATTTCATCTAAGGTATTAATCAAATAATTTCAATAGTTTAATTATGCCAATATTCAATTTTTCATTTGAGAAAAATTTATGATGAACAAATGCAGCTAAACAAATTTTTTTAGTAAACACAATTTTGTAAATTTAGGTATAATAATTTTGTAAATTATGTTTGTTTTAAAAAAAATATCTGTTTATTTGTGAAGGCATGATATTTATTTTTTTCTGTAGCATAATCTAGCCTAAAAAAAGGTGGTAATAAAAAAAATGGACTCAGCAGAAGCCTAGTTTCAAAATAATAATTTGGAAATTAAAATACATTATTAATTTATGAATTAATACAAGCTATGAAATTTTAAATAAACATCTTTTTTTAGTCTGGAATTTGAAAACATGTTTCTTTTGAATAATCAGTCGTCAAAGCTACCTATATCATGAAATTAATCTGCTAATTCTAAACGACCAATTAGGAGTATTATTTGGTGATTTTACCAATGATGAGCGATGATTAAAGTCATGAGAGCCAGTCAGAATGATAATGTGTTCCGACTCATCTATTGACAAATGTTCTATAAATGTTGTCAAATAATATAAAAAAATATGCTTATAGAGCCAGGCAAAGCACATTCAACTGAAACATCCAGATGGCATCACAAGAAGAAGAAGAAGATGATAATGTTCTGCATAGAGGATCTCGGGTGGTTTTAATGCAGGTGATAAGGCCCCCAACCCTTGTCGGTTACTGCTGAGCTATAATGGTTCTTTTCAGAACCATTTAATTAACGGCCAACCTGAATACACTGTCCAGACTCTGAATCTGGCCACAAGATACTGAGCAAAAACTATTCTTTTAAGAGCCAATCTTTTCTTTATCTGTTTAGCCTCCGGAACTACCGTAAGGTATTACTTCAGAGGATGTATGAGGATGATGTGTATGAATGTGAATGAAGTGTAGTCTTGTACAATCTCAGGTTTACCTCTCCTAGTGTTGGCTCAATTTTTGCTATTTGCAACTTCTAGAGCTCACAGATCAAACTACTCTTTTCAGGCCAGTCTATTAAGATGGATGCCAGTCTGCTTCTACATCGCTACTGATTGCTGTAGCATTTAACTTGCTGAAGGCTCTTTTCAGGAACTCTGATATTTGAGAAGCCTTTTGTGGTTTTTGAATAACAGAAAAAGTGATAAATGCAATTTATCAATTTTTTTCATGCAAATCATAATACTAAATTAAAATAATATCATAAATATGTTCTGTTAATTTATTGTAAGAAATGTAGAAATGAGGTAACTAACAATGTAATGGTTATGGTGCAGGAATTTGTTTTCTGCTTCTTATGTTAATAAGATTGCACTTTTTTGGTTGTCATGTATCAGATTTGGAAAAAACTGGTATGATGTTTATTAAATTTCAATTATGTATTTCTGATTCAATATTCTTCATGTAAATATATTAGCTAATTAGAATTTGTTTTCTTCATAAGTACTAACTTAACACATTAAAAAATAGAGTATTTTATTCATTACGAGGTGTGATAAAAAAATACGGTGAATTATGTTATTAAAAAACATAAAAAAGTTACCTTAAATATGAATTAATCTTCTTCAAACTACTGTCCTTGGCTAGCAATACACTTATCCCAATGTTGAATCCACGATTGGAAGCATTTCTGGAAGGCTTCTTTTGGAATGGCTTTCAGCTGCTCTGTCGTGGCCTTCTCAATGTCAGGAATGATGTCAAAACGTTTCCCTTTTAGTACATTTTTTATTTTCGGGAAGAGCCAGAAGTCGCATGGTGCTAAATCTGATGAGTAAGGTGGATGTGGATAGACAGGAAGACTTTTAGCGGCCAAAAACTCGTGAATCAAAACGACTTGTGGCACGGCGCGTTGTGATGATGAAGAAGAAAGCCGTTGGCCCATTTTTTAGGTCTCTTTCTTTGCACATCATTTCGCGAACATTCCAGTAACCCCCTGTAAAATTCAGAGTTTACAGTTGTTCCCCTTGGAACGAACTCTGATCGTACTATGCTCTCACAATCGAACAAAATAATGTTTTTGAGGTCAAAGGACGTCCCTACCGTTCCTCGCCCTTAACCGGCTCATTTCCACTTTTAAATCGCTCATATCACTTGTAAACAGTCTTCAAAGTTACCAAATTATCACCATACACTTATTTTAACATTTCGTAAGCTTCTTTGGCACTATTTTCAACTTTAAACAAAACTTAATGTTAATGTGTTGTTCAAGATCCATGTTTCATGGCAGACACTGCAAACACGATCTCACTGTAGCAGCTATAGAAGCAGACTGACAAGCGGGAACGTGTTCAAACTTGTCACTACCTGTCTCAACACATGAGGGTATGAGACATACTAGTTAAAATAGATGCACCGTAAGTAATTGCAGCTATAACAATTCATTCACTGTATTTTTTACTCACACCCGTATATATTGTGAGATTTTAATGTATATATATATATATATATACACACACACACTGTATGCGCGTGCGTGTGTGTGTATGTATGTATGAATGAAAGAAAGTAAAAGTATAATCAAATGGTACTTATACATAAAGTTACTGATGAACACAATTTACTATTCACTTTATGGGTATATCTTATATAATGTTTGGTATTTATTTTCAGCTATATTATCACTGTATTTAAGAAACATTTTACTCTTTGGTGAGTGCAAGGCAACTGTAATTTATCATGTCTTTATAATGTTCTGTTATTTCTTTCCAATTATTGGTGCAGTTTTAGCTGATAGTTTTTTTGGACGTTTTAGGTAAATAGATTGATTATTTACTAATGTATAAATTCTACATAATAGTTAAGGTATATCTTTTTACATTTCAATTTGCAATATTAAAATAAATTCTTTTCTTTGAGTATCATAAAACTAAAGTATCTAAAACTAAACTAATATTTTTCAACAATTAACTCTTTATTACTAATAGATGTGGAATTATTCTGTAATAACTAATATTTAAACCTGAATTTTTATCCAATTATCATGTGTATTTTAAAAAATTAAAATAAACATTTCTTCAAGGGATTTTTTAAATGAGGTGCATTAGTAGGGAAAACTGAAATTTAGTGGGTCATAATTCCCTTTGGGGCATAATCAAAGAAAAAAATCGTATTAGTGATAGAGTAATTTTGATGAGCTCTGAAAACTGCTGTTTGTGATTGTTTTTACAATTTTCATCCTTCAACATCGAAGAGAATATCTAAACATGACTGGTGACTGATAAAACTGTGCATGGCCACTGGAGGAATATACGCAGATTTAACTTACATGTAATAATATTAAAAAAATTAATGAAAGCATTTCGTGTTTATTTCTTTATATGGAAAGGTACTTTATTGAAAAAGTGTAATAGGGTAGGCTTAAAGCAAATATTTTATTTATTGAAGATATTTATTTGTACCAAATTATTACTCTTAACCTAATGAATAAATAATATTTAAGGAATTAATAAATAATCTGTTGAATGAATATCATAAAGTTGAAAGAAATTAAGGATTTTTCAGAAAATACTACAACCAGTTTTTATAGGGCAAAAAGTACTGCAAGACAAAACTTTTATAATATAGTACTATGACACTATAATTTTCTAAGAAACTCAGAGGTGTCAGTTTACACAAATTATTGTAACATGTAAAACTGTGTTGGTTAGCAAGAACAATTTTATTATATATTTATTTGGGAGTCTTTTTCTATCTCAAAATTATCAAATATATCTCTAAAAATAATCTGAATAGTTTGAATTCTTGAAAAATCAAAATGATAAAATAATGTATTTTGATATGCAGCTACCTCTAATAGAAAGTGCTAAGGATACACCAGCACTATCTAAAATCAAACATCCTCTCTTTATCCAATATTCTATTGTGATCACGAAAAATGTTGGTTTTTAGATTTCAACGGAAATATCCAGTTTGACCTTTTCTGAATCCATTTTGACTAGTTTAGGCGTGACGTCTTTACGTACGTACGTAAATACGAGGTGTGTGAGAAAAGTAATGAGATTGGTAACACTGCGAGGGATCTGGCAACTTTGTGGCTACCGGTCTGTGCTAGACCGATATGTTCATCCCTTCCTCATGCTCAGTACGAGTTTCAACTCCGTCAGCCAACACATTACTTTTGACAGCGCATCAGTGAAGTTGTGTGTTACGAAAATGGAGCATCGGAATTTAGACCAACGTTGTGCAATCAAATTTTGTGTTAAACTTGGGGAATCCGCGAGTGTGACCTTTGAAAAGTTGAAACAGGTCTATGGAACATTGCTTATCAAGAGTACAAGTTTTCCGCTGGCATAAATCATTTTTGGAAGGCCAAGAACACGTTGAAAATCAACCTCGCTCAGGGAGATCTTCAACTTCAAAATCTGATGGAAACGTTGAGCCTGTGAGGATTATTGCGAGATCAGACCGTCCTTTAACAATAAGTAATGATGAGTGAACGATTAAATTTAAACACTTACACCGTCATCAAATTTTGACAGACGATTTGGACATACGAAAGGTATGTGCAAAATTGGTGCCGAAAACCTCACAACCGAACAGAAGGACAATCGAAGAAACGTGTACATTGATCTTGAGAGGATTGACAATGATCACGAATTCTTCAATTGTGTGATCATAGGTGATGAATCCTGGATATTTGAGTATGATCTTGAAACAAAGCGGCAAAGCGATGAGTGGCACACTCCGTCATCTCCTCGACCGAAAAAAATGTCGAACGAGCAGATCAAAGATAAAAACTTTTTGACAGTAGGGGTATCTTGCATAAAGAATTTATCCTTCCAGGACAAACTGTCAACAAAGTGTTTTACAAAGGTGTTCTTGAAAGTGAAAGAGTGATTCGCGTAAGACCAGACATTGCAGACAAGTGGATGCTTCATCATGACAATGCCCCGTGTCATATGGCCATTTCCATCAGGTAATTCTTTACCTCAAAACCCATTCCTACGGTTCCTCAACCTTCCTATTTTCTGATTTGAGTCCTTGTGACCTTTTCCTTTTCCCGAAATTGAAACATGTCTTAAAAGGACGTCATTTTGGAACTCTGGAGAACATTCAGAAGACTGTGACCGACCAGTAAAGCCCTATCAGTTGAAGATCTTCCAGTGCTGCTACCAGAATTGGGAATAACGACTCCGCCGGTAGTAGCTGCCCAAGGGAACTTTGAAGGGAGACTTTGGGGGGGGAGATATTTTTGTTTGAAAAAATAAAAGCTTTGGTAAGTAAAAAGTTAGTCTCATTATTTTTCTCACACACCTCGTATGTTACATGTCTTGCATAGCTCAAAAACAATTAGCCACAGGATGTTGAAATCTTGGGTTTAGGACTGAAGTAACATCTAATTGTGCACCTCCACTTTTTATTGCAATCGACTGAACCAAAAGTATCCAAAAAAAGCCAAAATTCCAAAAAAAATTTGGATTTTGGACTTTTTCTTAACTGCAGTAATAAGAGCCCTCATTGAGAGCTTTTCAATGATAATGAGTTTTTCATATGATAATAAGTAGTATTTATTTTCATTGGTTACAGAGTTATAGCCAAATAAAATTTTAATTAATGAAATATTTAGATCCTGTATGGGGAAGGTACATTGGTTCGAATCAGACTTCATCTCTTTTTTATTCACCTTTTTTTAAAAACCTATTTAAATTTAAATATTTTATGTTTTTATATATTTTTTAAATATATTTTAAATTTAAATATTTGATTTATTAATAATTATTTACCTCTGATTGTAGACAATTTTTTTTTATGATAACTAATAATTCAGTAATAACAATTTAAAAAAAAAATAAAAAAATATCAGAAGTCATTAATGAAATAAAATAATGTGTTTATGTAGTTTTAATTTGTGTACAAGAAAGTCATGTGATGTCCACATCAGATTTTAAAAAAATTTATTTCAAATTCTGATACATTCAGACTTACAGGAAATTAAATCTACTACAACTACTTTTATTTTTATAATGAGAAATGAGTTTATGAAATGCCAAGCTTGATAGGGTTTGAATTCAGAATCTTTCAGATGAAAGGCAGAGATGTGATAAGAATGTGCAGGAGTTGGCAGAATTGTAGATAGGGTTATCAGTACTATCATTCTACTGAAATATTTTACAATGTATGAAGATTTAAGAAAATTTGTTTTAATTTTTATACTTTTTATTATGACGACTGTGGATGAAGCAAAAATTTAATTAAAATGTAGAATTTTCTCAAAATTGTATAATAAAAAATTAATAATATTCATTATTTAAAAAGCAGTTTGTTACATTATGAGGTATAGCATTGAAAAGACTATGATTTAATTCAAAACAATATCTTACGAATTCACATTTTGAGATTAAATTTATGTTTATGGGCAGTAAAAAACCTTAAGTTTCATGATGATTTCATATAACTTGCTTGTATATGTAACCTTATATTTTGACTTTGTGCTTACAAAATACTTGTACTTAAAAATTAACATTTTTTATGTTAATCAGGATTTATAGCTGACAATCATAAAATCTGATGCCAATGCTTTGATTGTAATCATCAGTTTAAAAATCATTTTAATAAAAATGTTTTTATCAAAATATTTTGGACAGAAAAGTATATCTCAGCAAAAATACAATTTTTGCTCTTTTTTATTTATAAAAATTTCTTTAAAAAAAGTTGAAAATGTTTAATAACTTTAACTTCAATAAGAAGTGTTTTTCATTTAGTTTTCTTTTTACAATGGAAGTAAGAGTTAGAGATAATTATTCTGATAGGAACACAAAAAGTAGATACATAAAAATCCTGTTTCATTTAATTTGTGTTTTCAGAAATAAACAAATCAATTAAAATTTCATCATTTATCAATGATTACTTAACTAAATATTTAATCATAAATGAAAAACAAGCCACCAAGTCTCTAAACTTAATGAGAACTTCTTCAAACATTGACAGAGTCAGGCAAGCAATGATAAGGAGCCCTCAGTGCTCAATTGAAAATCATGCTGCAGCCCTTTGCTTTTCCCATACCAGTGCCAGAAGAATTCTGTGTGTCACAAAATTGTGGTGCAAGTTGTAACTGAGGGTGAACAAAGCAAATTGGTTGTTAATTGTTGTGCAAATTTTTTTAATCTTATTTACTGATGAATGATCCTGCTAATGAGTGTCAAAAACACATTTTCATTTATTGGACAAACAAAATAATAAGTTAACAAACAAAATCTTTGTTACTGGTCTGATGAATCCTAAGCAACCTCATGTGCATCGTCTTTGTAATTTAATTGTAACTGCCTGGTGTGCTCTGGCAAGTTTTGGAAAAGTAAGAAGTTATTTCTTTGAAGAGGAAGAATACATCATCAGTTAGTTCTGACTGGTTCATAATGACAATACAAGATTTCTGTGTTCCTGAACTTTTTCGTTATTGGATCAACTTGAATGGATGTACTGAACAGGATAGAAAACAGCCCATTTTACCAGAGTATTTATGGCGGTGGTTTGAGAAGTTTTTCCCAGTCACATGATTTCCAAAGGAGATGTTGTGATGGTCGGCTTATTCTTCACTATGTGACTATTTTCTCTATGAATATCCGAAGTCTGGAGTATTCATCAGTAAACCTAAAACATTAATGAATTCAAAGCCTCCATATAATTAGAAATTAGAGCAGTATCAGACAACATGGTGCAATCTGTGATGTGAAAGCTATAGGGCAGACTAAAATAGTATTTAAAAATAGTGGAGGACATTTGTCTGATACGAGTATGTTATTTGAAAAATGAAGTTACAGGAATAAACAGGGTTCTATTTGCTATAACTACACATTAAAACATAACTAGTAAATTATATTTTGCGTCTTTTATTTCATTTTTGAAATTGTTAGTTTCCTGTAACTCAGTCTGTATAAGTAAATTTGATCTCCTCTACACTTGTATAAAATAAAAAAGGGTTTATAATCTTTACGCTTCTTTTTCTTTCAATTGTTGGAAGGTATTTTTACAATCATGCATCAGTTTTTATATATATTTCTTAATAGTAACATACATCTTTTCCTATTTTAGTACTCATGTCCTCAACTGTATAAACTACCTAATAATGTTAATTATTTGTTTTATACTTAGGACAATATTATACTTTGGTATGATATACGTTTGTGGGAGCACACTATTAAGTCTCTCAGCTGTTCCTCTTTTCACAACTCAAGCAATGTAAGTCAATATTATAACATCTATTTTATCAGTAAATATAATTTATAGTATAATTATTACATGTCCTGTCAAGGAGAGTATAAAACAGCGACTCAAATTATCAAATATAATTTTTTAAATAAAAATTCACTGTTTAAATAATTACTTTCAGAATATATCTTTTACATTTATATTGTAAGTAAACATCAGAACTATTTTCAACATTAATAAACCAATTCTACATTATGGCAAAATAATATTTTTAATTAAAAAAGATCCTAAAAAAATATATATTTTTAATTCTCTGAATTATCCTTAATTTTTAAATAACAATTTCTGAACTAAAATAAAATTATGTGTAAGAATAAATTTCTTTATTTTTAAGAATAAATAAATGTTTGCTGGTAAGGTGGATAAAATTTAAAAAAATCACTTTAATAAAATTATACTTTGAAAAACAGACAAAATAAACAATTATATTAAATCGATTTATTTCAAAAAATATTACATTTAACATCCTGGAAGAATTAACGTCTACTTGAAGTTTACACTCAAATATCAAAAAATAATTCAGGGTAAGGATTGATAACTATTTCTTACAAATTATGTTGCAGCTAATTTACTACTGATTTTAATTTTGTATCCCTTAAAATCTTTTGCAAAATGCAACCTGACCAAGTAAATAATAGAATATGTTTTTCACCCAAAGGAAGTAACATAAAAAATGCGTTTTTTGACCCTATTTTTGGCGTCTTACATGGGATATCTTAGAAACTAAGAGAGATACAGTTCTGGGACCTATTTTTTCTATTTCCCAGCTCAAAAACCATAAGAAACAATTGAATTTGTCTCTTAATTGACCTTCCCAGAATTTCAGAACGCCTTAATTTACCTGTAGGAACTGAAACTCAGGCGAAATCTTTCTCGCCTGCGAGAAATCTCTTCGCTAATGAAGCGTTTTCGGGCCTATGAACTTTTTTCTTATTTTTAGCCTCTAGAATGAGTTATCAAAGTATTGCCCTATCCTCCTGAATCACTCTGTTTATACAGTATTAATATTTTTTGGATTTTACTTAATATTTACGAAAGTGCTGTATCTACAGCAGCTTTGATAAGAAAATATTATTAAATTCTATATGCAGATTAATCAAACTGAACTTTTGTCTATATTTGTATATTTAATTTTTTTTTCTAAAACGTCCAATTTTATCATTATTATAATTTTCTTTTGCAATTTCAGTTTTATTTAAATTTGTTTCTTAATCAGCAATGGAAACTTTGTTAACTGTTAAATGGTAAGAATTTATTGTTTCTGGTTGAGGTAATAACACTTCAGATAAATAGTTAATAATTAATATAATTATGAATAAAAATACATTTAATAAATCAACACAAGATTAAATTAAATGGATCGTAACACACAATAATAAATTTTTTTTTTAACCTCCAGAACCCACTGTTAAGGTATATCTTCAGAGGATAAGATGAATGAATTGTAGCGTTTGTGAAAAATTCCATGCCTGATCGGGATTCGAACCCAGGTCCTCCAGATGAAAGGCTGAGACGCTACCACTACAATAATAAATGGGCACATGTCCACACACAGTCTAATTCAACAACAATTGTGTTGGCCTCCCTACCACCAGGCACTCTAGCAAAAGACAACGGTACAGCACCACCAATCACAATTCGGAACAGCAGGCTACATTAGAAAATCCTAACTTATTGTTTTTGTAATGTGTAAAATGTTCTGCAAACCTTGCGCTAAATGATCTATTAGTTTTCCCAATATAAATTTTATTACAATCATTGTTATTTTGTAGACACCACATAAATTATTTGAATCATATCACTATGGAATTTTTAAATGTCTTATTATATGGTTGTTTGGCTACATGTTCTCTCTTTTTTTTTGTTTAGCCTCTGAAACTACCATAAGGTACTATTTCAGAAGATGAGTGAGGATGATATGTGTGATGATATGAATGTAAATGAACTGTAGTCTTGTATAGTTTCTGTTGTCCATTCCTGAGATGTTTGGTTAATTGAAACTCAAACACCAAAGAAAATTGGTATTTATAATGTTCAAATCTGAATAAGAGTAACTGCCTTTATTGTTGAAGTTAGAAATCTTGACTTCGAAATCAGTTGATTTATGATGACCAGTTTAATCACTAGACCAACCTAGTGAGTTTGGCTTATATGCTGCTGGTTTATATTTTTCATCATTATAAACATTAATGAAACTTTCAATAATAGTAATAATATTATTAGTATAAAAGTATTTTATATAGATATTGTTACTGCTATGTTTATTATTTATAGGTTTTAATGCTGTTTATCACAAGATTTTTAACCTTTGTTTTTCTATAAATACTGTAACATCAATTAATGAGATGCTATATTTATTTCTTACTGCAATATTTTTATGATATTTATTTCTGTATCTAATTTTTCCTTGTTATTTGTGTTATGTATTGCTCTATTCACCATGTTTGTAAATGTTAATTTTGTGTGACCAAGGCTGTTTTGATTTTCTATTAATAGTTATTTTACTTGCTGTTGGCTTCCATTTCCATGTCAACATCTAAAAAACTTATTTTTTTGTCCTTATCTGTTTCAAACTTAAATTTTAAACTATCATGATATGATACAAGGTTTTTCAAAATTATAATATGTTCATAATCTATAACAGGCTCAAAGATTATTAAAATATCATCAACATGTCAAATCGAAAAAGTAGGTCCCAGAACTGTATCTCTCTTAGTTTCTAAGATATCCCATGTAAAATGCCAAAAATAACGTCAAAAAACACATTTTTTGTGTTACTTCCTCTGGATGAAAAACATATCCTATTATTTACATGGTCAGGTTACATTTTGCAAAAGGAATTGATGAACTTTGTGTGTATGAGAAGTAGCATAAGTTATTTTATTTTCAAATTCCTGTAAATAAATTTTGGACATAACAGCTGTTAAAGGAAATCCCATCTGTAAAGTAGTTTTGTGAATGTAATATATGTTATTAAATTCAAAATAATTTTGCTGGCATATGTTCCTAATATTGATAATAATATTATCAATAAATTTTGGTCCTTATTATTATATTTCAGTTTATTTTTTATTATACAAATAGTATGATGTACAGGGATACTAAAGTACATATTGGTTAAGTCATAATTTATTCTAGTATTTTCATTTATTTAAATTATTTGATTTATTAATCAAATCGTACCCATTTTTTATATTACACTTGTTGGGTAAAACAATTTTAGATCTGAGTATTTTATAAATTATTTTGTTGAAATAACAAGGTACAGATTTAAAGCTAATTAACAAACGTACTGGGTTACCATGTTTTTGTAGTTTAGGAAGACCAATAAGTTTCGGAGAAAAAGATTAAAATGGATTTAATCTAGTGGGATACCTCATTTTGTTATCGTAATTAAAAATTGCCTTATAATTCGTAATTAAACTTGTTATATTCTTTATAAATTTATTATTGGGGTTTTATTTGTCTAAAATTTTTATCAGTTATATATTTTTCCATTAAATTAATATATTCATCAATTAACATAACTGGTGTATTTGTTTTATCTGATTTTTAGTACAATACATTTATGCTGTTTCAACTTATCTTTTAAATTATATATTGCTTTCATATTACAAAGTGGTTTCTTATTATATATATAAATATATTTCTAATTTTACAGATGTTATTATCAGTAATAATGCTTAGTCCTTCTTTATCTTTGTCAGTATGATAAATTTTATTAATATTCATTTCAGAATCAATGATATTATTGATAATCTTATTATTATCTGGTAAATTAAATTTAAAAACTTTAGCTATTATTAATTTTCTATTATCACTAAACTTGACATTTATTAGATTTATAAGATCATTATCATCACATTTACCTGAAACTTCATGCGTATTAACTAAATTCAAATTACCTTGTTTTTCTATGTCTAAACATTATACTTTTTTTTTGAAAATTATTATTATAATAAAATTCTTTATTTTTATTACTATCATTTTCTATTTTAATCAAATTATCTATTTTGTTTTGAGATAATTTAAATCTATATTTATTTATACATCAATATTAATTCTGATTAAATTCAAAATAATCAAAAATAACTTTCCCTAAAATTTTTAATAAATAAAGTTGTGTATTGCAGTTCACAGTTTCTTTTATAATATCCTTGAATTTATTAAAAATTTTATACTCGTATATACATCTCTATCGATAAATATCTCCAATATAAATATATGTGTTCATTATATATATATATATATATTTTTTTTTTTTTAATTTTGGTTTAGGGTATTCTAGAAAATTTATATATAAAGATTTTCATTTTTATTTTATTTCATAAAGTATTTTTCGTTGACATCTACTTTTAAACCAACACCAAAATGTTGAAATTATTTAATAAAATTTTAAACTTATTAAATTTAAAATAATAAGTAAAGTATGAATTTGTTAATCAAAGTAATTCTTTATCACTGCTAGTTAAAATTAATAATAATTTTATAATTTGTAATCATCTTGAAAGATATGTAAGAGAAAAATTTTCTCAAAATTAAGACCATCATTATTATTTTTTTAAGTAACTATTCTATCATATAAAAATATGTTTCAGATTCGTTTCAATGTTTGGACTATTTCTGATTGCCATAGGAACAGGAGGAATTAAGCCATGTGTAGCTGCATTTGGAGGTGATCAATTTAGACTGCCTCAACAACAACAACTCTTAGAACAGTTTTTTTCAGTATATTATTTTACTATCAATTTTGGAGGACTAGTGGGTATGTTAATAACACCAGTATTAAGAACGACTGTAAGATGTTTTAATAATGACTCATGTTATGCTCTTGGATTTGGTTTCCCTGCTGGGTTGATGCTGATAGCATTAGGTTAGTTATTTGAATATACTGATTAAAGTTATTTTATTTAGTATTATGATTTGTTAACAGATTGTTCTATTTGTTTTTGATACGTAGAAACTGTACTAAACTGTATTTATTTATCTGTATATTTCCCTGATGAAAATCAGCCTCAAATACCGTACTTGGTCAGAAAGTGAGATGAAAAACACCATGGAGGTTGACCTGGGGACAGTCACTTCTCATTAGGAAAATGTAACATGACTTGATTTATTGTGATTTACTTTTATTTCTACTTTGCTACCTTGCAGACCAGGTCTAAAGCCAATTGAAGCTTCCCTGAGGGAAGGCAGGGTCCTCATAAACAATCAGGATGGCTGTGGCATCAGCAAATGAGGCAGTGAGGAACTCCCGATCTAATGTCAAAGAATCTAAATAATTTGTTGCATCTGACCTGGGAAAATTGCTCATTGAGGTAGATTTGCAAGACTAAATGGGAAGGAGGACTAAAATACATTTTACAACATGCATTTTAGCATAAGGAGCAGTACACGCAGACAGATCTCATCAAAGGACAGCTGAACATCCAAGAAAGCTACGAAGCAGAACCTTTTTTCTTTCAGGCACTTGGTGAAGACATTCACCCCTATGTGTCTGTTCAGCGATAAAATTTTCATATCTAAACCAAATTGATGATGCGGAATAATATTTTCTTGCTCTAAGGTTTGCCATAGTCTCCTAAGAAACAGTTTCTTAAACAATTTTGATAGAATCGGTAGAAGGCCTATTGGTCTGTAGCAAAATACATTCTGTGCAACTTTACCTGGTTTTGGAATCATCATAGGAGACATCTTCTACTCTGATGGGAAGTATGATGTGCGAAGGATGCTAATGAAAATGTGTGTTTATGACTCGATTGCCTTGAATGGGAGCATAACCATCATTTTACATGAAGTCAAGTCAAAGCCCAGAGCTTTCTTTAAGCGTTCTCCTTGCTTAATAATTGAAAAGGGCCTAATCAGAAGGGTTAGAGGCATTGGGATATTCATGAAGTCAGTTATTTCCTCTTCATTATTATTTATTTATTATTCATTATTATTATTATTATTGTTAATTTCCTCTTCATATTTAACTGATTGTAAATGTTCTATCAAATAATGGATTCTAGACTAATTAACGTGTTTGTAATCAAATTTAAATAGTTTCTATCTGTTTATATAAAGATTTTAGTACTTTAATTGTTTGTAAAGCAATTTTGTAGAGTGTTCCATGTTAGTATGAATAGTACCAAAGGGTGTTCAGTCATAATGATTTGAATGTTAAATGATGAAGCACCTCATGAAATTTTGTTTTTTTCTTATAAGCAAAACAAAGAACAATATTTTAGTAATCAGTAAGCTGTTAGATGACATAGAAAATTACATAAAATGAAAAAATGATGATTGAACTAGTGGTCTAAAAATTACCATTTTTAAAAAAAAAAAAATCTTGCTCAAAAAAAATTTCTAATTTTACAACTGTATAATGTGTATATCCCATATACTGTTTATTACAAACTAGAAGATCCATGGCTTTCAACATTTTTTACATCATTTCATAATTCCTTTCAGTTTTGTAAAATCTTAAATTTAGGCAAAATGCCCAGAATTCTATAACTGGTATTCAACAAAACTGTAAAGAAATTATTTTTTATAGTTCTTAATTTCACATGGTATTTTATGATTTACTGATTAGGATTGTCAATATGTATTTACTAATAAGTTTGTCTTTGGCAAGGTGAACGTCACAATGTTGGCTCCTAGTCTCATTTATAATAGATAAACCTATCCCTTAATATAGCTTTAACAATTTCATTTCTTTTCTTCTTAGGATGAGTTCAGATGCCATCATCAAATGTAATTTTTAATTTAATAAAATTAATCTGCTGATATCCTTGGTGGATATCACAATCAGGCATGGCATTTTTATGTGCTACAAAATTCCATTTCTTCCTTCCATGTATAATCTTCAGGCTTATGTGGTGAGATCTTAAAAATAGTTCCGTTCTTCATTTATCCTAATTCTCCAAAATATAACTCGACACTAATTTTAATTCTAATCTTACCTTTTATTCTTATTAACAACTAAATTTGTGCACCACATACAGTGGCCTAAAAAATACATTAAATAATTAGTAATAATTTTACATTTATCAAACTAAAATTAGATACAAAATGTATATTCTGTGATCTCTCGTCATAATACTAATAAAAGGAATGAAGTCTTTTACAAATATTTATATTAATTTTAGTGTCTTTAGTAAGGTGGTAAACTTTACTGCTGGTTGGACATTTATATATATTGTATCATACATTCACTAGTTATTTAGACATATTCTATCATAATAGAAGCTGAGTACAGTGTAAAGAAAAGAAAAAGAAAAATTTTAACTGCTGAAGGAAGTCTCAAGTTTAAATAAATTGGTTTTCATAAATTATTGATTAATAATGGACTAATGGCGAGCACAGTTACACTGTACACTGTTGGGATTTATTAATGGCTAATGACAGTAGTTAATGATATTTAAAAGATAAAAAAAAAATTAATAATATATATTAATTTCACCTGATTTATGAAGTTTTTTAAGTGGAAGACACGATAGCTATCATAAGTTCTCATTTAGTTCAAATTGAAATAAATACATTTTTACTTTATATAATTTGTTTTTGATATTCTTTTAGTGTCTGAAATTCAATTAATAAAAAAGATTCCTTGCTTGTAGAATGTATTATTATGAACAGTAATTAATAATTATGCATTATTCATAATTTAATCTTTTGTGTGTTTTTTAAAAATAGCCCTGTTTCTTTCTGGGAAACGTTGGTATAAAATAAAATCACCAAAGGAAAATATTATTGTGAGGTTTATTAATTGTTCTATAGTAAGTATGCATGGGTATATTAATTGAAATTACATAATTAAAATTGAAATCACAATTTTATTTAATTTATATATATGTATATAAATTATATATTAAAAAAATATAATTAAAAAATTATATAAATTAAATATAGAATGATTACAAATGATTCATCGGATTTTAAAAATCTGTTTAAAAAAATAGCTCAAAATTATGAATGATATATGAAAATAAACAGAAACTAAGTTTCAGGTTAGGTTTAAAGCCGGCCTCTGTGGCGCGAGTGGTAGCGTCTCGGCTTTTCATCCCGGGTTCGAATCCCAGTCAGGCATGGCATTTTCACATACGATATTAGATCATTCATCTCCATGCTCTGATGAAATAACTAACGGTGGTCTCGGAGGTAAAAAAAAGGTTTAAAGTGGTTGCTGATAGGTAGCAGCACAAGTTCAGTTTCGAAAATGGCATCTATGCAACAGAAAATCATTCTGTGTCCTAGAATATGAGAAATGCAGCGTTTATTTCGAAGAGTGTTTGAAACAGAACCACCAGGCCAAAAAGCATTCTAAGATGGTATTGAAAATTTAAAGACAGTGATTGTTTGTGCAAATGTAAAGGCACCAGACGCCTAGCATTTCGTTTCGAAACAGTGGAGAGAGTCAGGGCTAGTTTCGTTCGTAGCCCAAAGAAGTCAACTTGACGCTCTAGTAGTGAACTCTATATTTCGCAGCAGCCAACTGTCTGGAAGATTTTTCAAACGCGTTTATGACTGAAACCCTACCATATAAAGTTATTACTAAAGTTAGAGCCAAATGACCTAAACAAGGATACACGAAGATATGAAGGATGACGATTTTGCTAACAATCTGGTGTTTAGTGACGAGGTGACATTTCACTTGAACTGTGCGTGCTATAAAGGCGTTTTACAATGAAAGATCCGCAAAAAGAAACCAAAGTTATGGTGAGACAACTCATGGTCCCTTCTACACGACAGTGTGCTTGTCAATTTGTCAGTTTTGTGTCAAAAATCAGATGACTGTCCTCCCTTAGTCTCCCTAATTGCCAGACCTATCTCCTTGTGATGTTTTCGTATTTTCCAAAATTAAAATCAGTGATGAAAGAAAGCCGTTTTGAGACTATTGTTGACGTTAAAGCAAATTTGCCACGTATCTTAAAGGGCATTTTAAATGAAGCTATCCAGGACAGCTTCGTGAAATGGAAATATCACTAGGAAAAGTGTGTGAATGGGGGAATAGAAAACTTTTAATTAGGACAAGGATCAATAATCTAAAATTAATAATAAAGATTAGAGAAGTAAAATTCAGCTATTCTCTAATACAGTATCCATTGTATTTTAGTTTTAGTATCAGTATTAATAAGTGTAGCATTTGATAGTGCAATAGAACAAATCATGCCAATTGAGAGATGTGTCTCAATCCTTCAGTGTTGATTTGAAACACTCACTGAAACGATTATCAATTCATTAGAAATAATATTTGCTGTAAGAAAAGAGAAAAAAAACTGTATTTGATCAATTTTTAATTTGCCTGCATGCATATGTTCTGCACAAGTGTATCTACACAAAGTTGAATAAAAGCTAAAAACACAAAAAAATCTCTTGAAATAAATCTATTTAAGTCCCTTTTAATTTTTCTAAAAATAATGAATTCTTATATACATTATTTCAAGTCACCAATGTGCTTTGGTGATGTACAAACATATTTGCCGGCCTCCATGACACGAGTGATAGCGTCTCGGCCTTTCATGTGGAGGTACCGGCTTCGAATCCTGGTCAGGCATGGCATTTTTCACACACGCTACAATTCATTCATCTCATCCTCTGATGATGTACCTTAACGGTGATTCCGGAGGTTAAAAAAAAAAACATATTTACCTGACATATAGAAAAGGCAGTGGCAGCTCGTGTATAGGCATTGTGGAACTGCAGCACTCCCTGTTTCGACTTTATATTATCGTGTATAGGCATTGTGGAACTGCAGCACTCCCTGTTTCGACTTTATATTATCGATAACATTTAATATAATGAGTCATTTTATTCTTGCACAATATATGATCCTTAAGCTTAATGTCAGTAGCCATCTCCCAATCTATGAAAAGATACAAAAATCTTTGTATGAACTGTACGCTTCACAGTTCCAGCAGTGTGATATTTGTCTTTGAACATATGCGCACATAGGAAGCTGCACGTGAGGCTGTGAGGGAAAGAGAGTACTGTGGCTCTAAACATGCTGATTCTGGCGGAAGATAAGTTTTTTTTAATCCGCTTGTATATGGAACATTTCTTGTTCGTTCTCTTTTCTAGTTTAACCGATGGAAGGAATATGAAATTAGTTTAGTTGTTTCTTCAGTAGTGATCAGAAGATAGCGGAAAGCAAGGGCTCTTTGATTGCCAAATCTGTCCAAAAACACCCTGGAAGAGTGAAGAGTAGGTAATTAGTAAAAACTAATTATGTATCTGGTTTTGTGTACTTAGAAATTTTAAATTAAGCACCATTGGATTATAGTGTTTTTAAGCAGATATTTTATTAAGTTATTATCTAATAATACTAAAAAATATTATCTGTATTGACATTTTATTATTTATTTGGTTATACTGAAAACAGTTTTTAAGCACAATGTGCTTAAAAATCGTGTACCATATTCTTGAATGTGATAAAAGTGTAAAATTAGGTTATTATCTTGCTTCCAGCTGTGCTATTTGATTAATTTTTTCGGTTCTTTTATTCTACAAAACTTTACAGAAAACCATGGTCTTGCACAGACACAAAAAAAAGTTATGGAGCACCATCATCACTAATTTTAGCTGTGAGCCGCCACTATTGCTGACAACATATGTAAAGAAAACTTTAACCAGTCCTTGAAAAGGTCAGGAAAAATATTTTCTGGAGCGGCACCCTCACTAATTTTAACTATGAACCGCCACTGCAACAAGGTTATAGGAAAATACACAAACATAAATATTAACTTATAAAGATTAGAAAGCCTTCTTGATGTGAGCGAATGATTCGTATGTAACACGATATCGACCTACCCACAATTTTTAGCAATATTTTCACGGTCGCTAAATATAGTGAGAAGATGATTCGCAAGTAATCAACACGATATCAAACTTCCTCACAATAATTTATTTAACATAACAAACAAATATTTACAACCCTTAACAAAATCTACATGAAACAATTTTTAACTGTCGCCCAGTGTAACCACTTGGAACTACGTCACACGAATGAACCAATCCTCGGGCCGCTCACCTGCTTAATATAACTATTAGCTGTCCGTCTGGAAATCGCTAGAAAGTCCTATTAGCTTCTATTACAAATATCTTCATTTTTAATAAACACAGTTAATTCTAAACGATATAACTAATTACCTTAATTACAAAACTAAACTTTATCAACGCCAATTGCCAAATAAAAATTCGTTCTTTAATAAAAATAATAATTCAAACAAAAATACAACTTTACTGTTTCTAGTAGAATCTCGTACTTTCTAGTGCTCTCTATGAGTTTCTAATAAGTTCGAAATCTGACCACAGATAATAAAGACTGAATTATTTAAATACTATTAACACACAAATGAAATAATATCAACAAAATATTATTATTATTAAACATAGAAATGAAACATTATTAACAAAATACCATTATTAAATATTAACATAAGAATTTAACAATGTTTATCATCTTAATTAGTTATAAATTTATTTTGTGGACTTCAATATATATGGAGAGTTATAATAATTCTGATAAAAACCTTGTACTACAACACTCTTAATGGATGAAAAAATATCAAGTAACTCAAATTCAGCACCACTTTATAAACAAATCTGTATATATAAAGTAAAAACTAATTCTGTATTTGTTTTTTTGTACATAGAAATTTAAATTAAGCACCATTGGGCTGTTGTAAAAAATAAAAGACTAACAGCTGAAAACCTTAGGATGTAAATTTAAAAAAACTATTTAATAAATCTGTTGAGATTGGTTGTATAAAATTTGGATAGTTTTAAATAATTACCATTGCTGACTATCATAGACAAAATATTAAAAGTTAACAGTGTACTGTTATGTGAACTGGTTTAATTTGGTTTGTACTACCTATATTTAATTTTGAGACATTTCTGGTAAATTTTTTATAATGAAATTTTAAAGAAATGTAATATAAAACAGTATATTTTAAAATAATGACAGTCTTTCTATATATATATATATATGTATTTCCCCCTTCCAAAAAACATTGATTATTTTGGAGAGATTGTTAATTTATGTTTTTTTTTTAAATTTGTTTTCAGTATGCAATAATACAAAAAGTTAATTCTAATAATAAAGTAAAGTCACACTGGTTAGACTATGCAGCTGATAAATATGAAGTTAAACTTATAAATGATATGAAAACAGTTTTAGCAATTTTATTTATATATATACCATTGCCATTGTTTTGGAGCCTCAATGATCAGCAGGTAATTTGTCAACTAAGTAGTTAAATTTAAATTAAAAATGATAATTTTATATATTTAATACATTTCTTAGGCTATTTATGTTGATTAGACTTTATAGATTATAATATACAATTACGGATCATTTATTTGTAAAAAATTATACACGTTTATAACTATATATTTTACACAAACAGAAGAAAGCAGTTTATTTTTTTACTTCACATGATATACATGCGAAAAGCTTGTCAATAGAATGCATGTTTCACTTTAAAACTTACCTCGTCTCATAAACGATCTTTTCAGCTTTCTGATGGTGGTTCGTGATGAATGGCAAAGTGAATGGAATTTTACCACCAGTAATAAACTTCATTCAGTTAATAACACTGTGTTATCATGGAGCTCGTCATGCAGAAATAACGATTGAGAGGAGGTTATTATTTGCTGTTTGTGAACAAGGAATACCAGGCTCACTCTTGATATCTAATGATGCAAGCATCTGTTTGTGCTTGCTGCGACTGCCAACTAACTTACACCACATCCTTGTGGAATTGTTTCTGTTTTGTGTTGCAAGTTTAAACTAGGGGGACATGCAAAGTACATTGCGGAACAACGAAACAATGTTACATAATCTTTTACAATTTCTTGGGGTTGTCTGTTTATATTTAATGAGTATTCAGTAATAGCTTTCAACTATTTATATCATTTGGTGTACAGCAGGTGGTAATTTTATTGTTGTAATCTAGATTTCTCATGTAGTGATTTTACATTGATGTACTGCAATGTGATTTTATTTCACTTTTCAGATTTTTAGTTTTTAATTTAATTTTTAATATTATGTCTGGACGCTGATAATAACACATCGTTGAGCGCCCAGGAAAGCAGCTATGTGGATCACCAATGGTTCACAATGTTACTGAATATACGAATCATGAACTATATAGATAGGCTTCATTGAAGTTTTGACTGCCACCTTTGATGTCAGTTAATGCATTTACATATAATATTCCTTCTTTTTTGCAATTCACTGCACACTGCAGTGAATTGATTAGCTGTATTGACAGAAAGGTTCGTAAATAACCAACACAAAATCAGACTTCCTCACAATAATTTATTTAACAAAAAAAAAAAAGAAAACACTAATAACACTTAACAAAATCTATACAAATCAATTTAAACTTTCGCGCGGTTACAATCGTAGTGTCGCTGATCGGAACTGCGATACATAATGAACAAATCCGCAGTGTCTTCGTGTTGCTTACATACTGTCCGTTGTACTTACAGTAAACACTACAAGTCTATTTGCTGCTATTACTAATATCTACTTTATATATAAGTACAATCAATTCCAAACAAAATAAATAATTACATCAATTATAAAACTAAACTTTGGAAATTGCCAAACAAAAATTCATTCTTTTGTAAAAAAAATACTATGCAAAGATACAACCTTACTGCTTCAAGTAGGTTCCATAACTTTCCCCCAAATTCAAAAGTACATGATTTTACCGAATAAAAATTGAACTAAATATTATTAATATAAAAATTTTACAATTTTTATCACCTTAATTAGTTATATATTTCTTTTTTGGACTTCAATATATACTACGGGGAGTTATAATAATTTCGATAAAAACTGTTGTACTACAACATAGCATTCATGATTTCAGGTTGGCTACACTTATTCCAATTGGTTTTTAAAATAGCTATTTCCTAGGTTATGAGACTGTTTATGATTTTTGTTAAGAGAAGAAAACTGAGTTTTGGTTTAAAAACGTATGTTTTGAATTTTTAAACTTTGAAATATAGTTCTTCTTGTTTGAGTAAAGTTTATGTTGGGGAACAGGCTAACGTTAATGTTTAAGACAGGAATAAGTATTCCTAAAAAGATTGTAATAGAACATGTTTTGAGCCATTATTAAATATTATCCATACACCTTATTTCGATAATTGATGTACTAGTGTAAAATTAGACACAAAATTGTTAGAAGATCTATACATCTAATTGGCACACTGCAAAGTAATTGCATAAGTAATCTTAAAGATATAATAATGCAAAATTAAGTTAAGGAGAGGTGTTTTGTAAAACACGAAACAAAAGAACTGTGCTGAATTTGTGAATAAGAATGTTTTTTTTTTTAGTTCTTTTAACTAAATATAATGATGGTTTGGTGAGAGTGAAAGGTAAACATGGCACTGAAAAGCAAAGCCAAAAATTGTGGATTATAACTCTGCCAAAGATTTCATTGATCTTTCCAATCAAATGAACTCTTACTCTCTACCACATTGCTGCAAATGATTAAATTGTTATGTAAAATCATTTTTCAAATTCTTTTTGGAACTTTTGTTAATACCCTGGAAATATTTAAGATAAATAAAATTATAAATAAAAGAAACAACAAAATTAGTAAAGAAGTAAAGAAATAAACTGAAATAATAAATCAGTCTAAAATACCAAAGTATCACAGGATAAACCTACAAAGATGTTATGAATACATTTGATGTGACTGAAAAGTATTATTAGGTTTGAACTGATTATTTATTCACTTAATAGATTGTCATTGTGTGTGTTCTTATACATTTTTTAACATTCAAGTTTTGTGAATGTTTGAAGCATTCAAGTGGCTGTTATTGTTTATGGATTTATAATCTGGTTTTATCAGCTTAGGTGGTAGAGTATATATGTTATAATTTCATGTATTTTTGTTTAATGTTACTTCTTATTTTCTGAAGCAGGATGATAAAGAAAATTGTGCAGTTTGGTTTATGTGTTTTGTTTGATGTCTGTATTTTGCATAGCGTAGTTTTTTAACATTTTTTCTTCTAAAAATTAAATTTTATCTAGGTTTTTTGAATTTGTGAATTATTTTCTCTAAGTTTATTTTCTTATGTTAATGTGATGCACCATTTGTTTTGACTGTCCTTTATTTTGTTCAGTGTGAGTCTATAATTTGTAGTTACATCTGTTTACAGTATTATTTTGTTAGGTATTTTATATCTTAACAATTCTAGTGTACTCTGCTACTCTGTGCGTTTAAAAGCTACAAAGTTTTTTTTAAAGGTAAGGTCAAAAAAATTTTATGTTTATTGTTTTCATATTCAGATCTAACGTTTAATGCTAAATACAGACAATAGGATTTATGTTTGCAAGACTTTTTATCTGAGAATAGTAATACATGTTATTGGTTTGTGGACAAAATTAAAAAATGAACGTTTAAGAAAGTAAATTGCTTACAATTGCAGAGATCAATTCACTTAATTTTTTGAGCTTATAAAAATAAGAATATTTTTTGTTAATTGTTAACAGGGTTCTCGTTGGACATTTCAAGCTTCTCGAACAAATGGACGATTACTTGGTGTTCCTATACTTCCAGACCAGGTGCAAGTTATAAACCCTGCTATTGTACTATTATTAATTCCTTTTATGGAAAAGACAGTTTATCCATGTTTAGATCAAGAACAGATTTTAACAAATCCACTTCAAAGAATGGTTATGGGTGGTGTTATATCAGCTTCATCTTTTGTTGCTTCTGGAATTCTTGAACTTAAATTAGAAGTAAGTTAGATTTTTCTGTGATGGTATTTAGTTTTTATTTTATTTTTTTGTAAGACTGCATATAACGAATAATTTTGATGTTGTAATCAATTTATTTCATCATTTTTAAGTACTTCAGATTTTGCTCAAAAACAGTAATTTTTTCACATAAGAGTCAAAGTCAACTTACTATTTGAATAACATTTTGCTGCAGTTTTACTTTATTATTGAAAAAATCATGCTTAAAAATTATTATTAATTTTTAATAAGTTATGAAACTATTTAAAAAAAAAAATTCTCCTTTATTTGAAATAAAGTTAAGAGATTATCATTACAGTAACAATATTATTTTGCTGATGAATTTTTAAATAATATAAATTTAAAAATCAGAATTTTCTTTATCTCTGTTCAGCCTCTATACAAATAATTTTTATTAAAATAGTTCACAAGAAATACATAAGCAGGAAACTTGTATCTTGATAGAAATAAGAAAGTGAATTTAAAAAAATATTATTGTTAAAGCTATGATTCTGTAAAATATTTTATTATATAGTAATAATATTTAATAATTTTTGTTTTAATTCATCAATAACCATGTCAATGTATGAAAATGATTACCTTTTCTTTTAAATTAAAGGTGATGATGAATAAGATTGAAAAACTACCTATTAGCTTACTATGTTAGTTAACTAACTAAAATCACTTAATCAAACTTAAAATCACTGAAAATAGCATAACAATAGTTATCTTTGATCTGTTCATAACATACGTTAAACAGATTTTTATTTTAACAATTTTTTTTTTTGTGGTTTTTGGTATAATGTTTATATTTTCCGCATCATAATCTAGCTGTCTTAAAATGAAATGTGAATCGTAACCGGTCAAATTGTGAATGGATATCGGTATGGTATCCTGTACTTGCCTGCGTAAATTTTTCGCGAACTTTTTCGCAACCTAAATCGAATCTCGCACGACACATATCACATTGCTTCGTCCGGACTGTATGGTGGATGATCAAATACTTCCCAACGAAAACGCTGGAGGCTTTATTGTTACAGCTGCAGTGTGTGACCGAGCATTGTCATGGAGAAAGACAATGCCTGATGACAACATTCCTCTCCGCTTATTCTGAATTGCACTTTGTAGAAGTTTAAGAGTCATGCACTATGAGGCTGCAGTGATGGTCATGCCACGTTCCTTGAATTTCACCAAGAGAACTCCATTCCGGTCCCAGAACACAGTAGCCATACACTTTCTGTTGGAGAAGGTCCGCTTGAACTTCTTTGGTTTACTGGGAGAATGAGAATGCATCCACTGTTTGGATTGTTCTTTTGTTTCTTCAGTTTCGAAATGGACCCATGTCTCGTCCCCTGTGACAATTTTGTTCAAAAAATCTTCTCCTTCATTGTGGTAGTGATGGAGAAACAGTAGGGAGGCGTCCATTCTCATTGTTTTGTGGTGATCGGACAGCATCTTTGGAACCCATCTAGCATACAGTTTGCGTTACTGAAGAAGTCTTTCACTCACAATTGTGTAGAGAGGCTGACCTTGAAATTTCAGGAAACGAATCACTCAATACAGAAATTGTGAACTGACAATTTTCACAAACTGCCTCATCCACTTGCTCAACGAGATCATCGGTTGACCCTCGCTTCCTTCCCTGACCGCCTGCATCATGAATGTCTGTGCATCCTGCTTTAAAGTTCCTGCACCATTGTCGCACATTGCTGTCACTCATTGAAGTTTCATCGTACACATTATTTATTCGTTGATGAATTTCAGCTGCATTACACCCTTCAGCCTGAAGAAATCGAATTACCGCACGCATTTCACACTTGGCGGGAGATGCTATAGTTGTAGACATGTTTATGTGCTAGCTGCGTGTTCAGAACTAAACGAAGTGATGTGGCGTGATTGAAGGCCATACTAGAGACGCTGCACAACACATCTGCAAAGGTTCATCTGATTTTTGCGCGGTTTTTATTTCGCAACCGATCGGATCTTGAAAAAAATAACCCTCGTATATCAAATTAGATTAAAATGATTACTAATCATAACTATTTATAAACAGCTGGCTATCATTGACCATTTATTTGGTATGTCTTAAAAGAAATGGAATATAGATCGACTGAAAAATTGTTTTATTTTATAATATTTTTATATAAAATAAACAATAAAACTAGTTCTTCTAGTATAACAGCTGATTACTTTGACAATTTCTCTTCAATTAGTTTGTATGCTTTATTGCTAGATGAAACATTTATACTAAATACAACAAAGTCAGGTATAATGTTTATATTTTCCTCATCATAATCTAGCTGTCTTAAAATGAAATGTGAATCGTTACCGGTCAAATTGTGAATGGATATTGGTATAGTATCCTGTACTTTCATGCGTAAATTGCATTTAGCGCATAACACAGCTCTATAACGACCGGTAAAATGACTGTGATCGCGAACTTTTTCGCAACCTAAACCGAATCCCGCACGACACATATCACATCGCTTAGCGTTATCGAATTTTCTTTGTTCATCGACGTACGGAGGTGTTATTGCGACGTGCTTCATTTCATATGCAACTTGATTGTCTTGATAGGATAGAACATCTATGAAATGTTTAGCCGACTTTTCGCCTCTATAAAGTATAGGTTTTTGTGGGAAGACTTGTTTTATTTTATCGCAAACCGATTCGTTCGCAGCTAACGAAATAAACAGTAACTCAGCAGTTCATGCACATGGGTTGTAAAATTATACTATTTTGAATACGTTGAATGATACGGCGTCGGATTCAAAATCGGCGTATGCTACAATAGGCATTAGAAAGACGTCAATACGTTACGGATACGTAACAACGATTTAAAATAAAGATTGGGTCATTTTCATACCTTTTAAATAACATTATATTTTGATCCCGTTTTGGTGTTTTTATATGTGCCGGTTATTGTAACTACACTGTTTTAAATAAGCTTTCATTCTACCTTCACTGTTTCCATCTTTGTAATAGAATGCAAAACAGCGTTTGCATACATCTATTACGGAACTGTGTTTTGTTAATTGAGGCCTAACCAATCGCGAAAAACCTTTTATGTAGCAGTAGTGAGAAATATCATTGATCTTTAGATATAATAGATCAAAATGGTTCACCTTTTCAATTTCACAAACTTTTAAAGGTCTAAGTTCATGGTCATCATCTGTCAGCGTATACATATTTATAGAAAGCTTGTTGGTCGATTGAAATTTTTTAATATCTTTTATCTCGACTGGAAAAGTTAACATGCTAAAGTCGTATCTATGTTGTAAATTAACGATATAACTTTTATCTAGACGTTGTGAATTAAGATTGGTTACATGTTTCGATAAAATAGCCCATTTAAAGCAGAAATATCATCGTTTTCAACATTAATCACAGCCGTTTTATTTTATCGGGTAAATCTACATATGAAGAACCGCATAGCGGCTTAAATTTATATACGCGCAATAATGAACCGTCGATATTGCTTAAAGATCAACCGCTGCCTTTACCTTGAAGTTCGTATTCTTCAGCTAATAGTTTTTCAAACGCTTCGCCTATAACCTGATCTAAATCATTACAATTATACATGGGTGTATTTCTAATTTTAAAAAGCAATATCAGCAGGTATAAGCATATCTTGACAATCGATTTGGTCGCCCCGATTTTTTTAATTTGTACAATCCAATAATAGATTACATTTTACAGTGTCCGTTGTTATGTGTGATTTTAAAATGTTGAAAACGCAATTTCTTACGCTGCTTAAAAATAAATAAATATCTTTGTTTGTTTCTTCTTCATTTTTGTAATCATATGCGATTAAAGTTTTTTAAAATTATGAAAGATTCGTGTCACAGAGAGCTAATCTGGTTCGTGTTTTAATTTTTTCTTAATCATTCTCTAAACAAACGTGTTTACAATCCATGCTATCTATATTTTAAATGAGGAAAGTATCTTAATAATATTGTATTATTATTAAACATGCTACTGCGCATGCGCGAACATTAAATAAAGATCAATAGCTTTAATTTCTTCTTTTTGTTTTTTGTATGTCTCTACGATTTTTCTGAACCGAATTATTCCACTTTAAATAGAAAAGGCTACTTTTGTCTTTAATGCTACTTATCTACTGATATTAGCAACATATTGATACAAATAAATATGGAAATTAATACAAAAATAAAATTCAAGAAGGGCTATGAAGAATTCTGGCTGCAAAATCCAATCCCGCGACGGTACCCTGGATTATGGTCGATTGTTCAAAGATTTCTGATAGCATTTCCCATCTTCGTATTTGTCTGAGTGTGGATTTACTGCTGTAGCAACATTGCTAACCAAAAAGAGAAAACGGCTGCATGTTATCGAACACATCGACTTATGGCTGTTTTTAAGTAAATTCGAGCCTGATATTAACAAACTCGTTAAAGCACATCAGATTCATCCTTCATATTAATTTAAGTGTAATCTTTCATCTGAAAGCTTTGTTTTAATTATTGTATTATATTGCTCTCATTTAAAATGTAAGTTTCAACTTGGAAATAAGATATGCCACGTTTTAAAACAATAACGTTTTTTTCGTTTTTAAGAGCGCATCTTAAAAACATTAAAAACAGCAGTTATTATTTTTAACAGATGTTAAGTTTAAACATTTTTGGAGGCGCTAGAAAATTTTTATTCCCAATGTGGCCGGTGGCCAAAAAAGTTTGGGAATCATGCTCTCTCTCTTATCATCATGCTTTGATAAGAGAGAATCATGCTTTAACCGGAGGTTAAAATCTGTTTAACCTCCGGAACTACCGTAAGGTATTACTTCAGAGGATGAATGAGGATGAGGTGTATGAATATGAATGTGAATCAATGCTTTAGAACAGTGGTTCTCAACCTTTTTGGTTCGCAGCATGCTATCATACATCACAATTTTTCGCGGCACACTGCACGTTTTGACAGCGCATATGCTGACTTGGCAACACAGGGAACTGCGTCGAGACTAGCGCACTCTCAGCTGTGTTTTCGCTTCACTACTGTCAGTTCACAATTGTTACCAGCCGAGTCAGTGTTGTATTGTTTTTGTTTTTCAAAACATTTAGTTAATTTACAGTGGCGAGTGATAAAGTTGTAAATTTTACGATGCAAATATAAATTATAAATTTAAAGAACTTGACCACATCTGAAAAAAAAGTATGTAAATGACAGTATGTTGGGTGTAGGCTGTGTTCGGCTACCTTCTTCCAGTCTCGACTTGTTTGTGAGGCGTTGCTACGCATTCGAGTCAAAGCGTTAGAGAAAGATACGTAAGTATTTGTTAGTTATACTCATGTATTGTTAGTTCTACTCATGTATTGTTAGTTATAATCTTGTATTGAGTCTCGAACGATGTCCTCTGGGCACCTGAGCGAACCCAAATGTATTTAGCTCTAGCTCCAGTACGCGTGCGCTCTGCTGGAGTGGTCCTTTATATCGCTGGTACTCGTGGGAACAAAATTAGTTCTACACAAATTTCACCTATGATGGTTGGTGGTCCATCTGAAAAAACCACCAATTTAAGTCTTGTGAAAAGACCTCGATCGGCCTTATCTGATGAGGATAATTGTCCCGAGGTAAATAATTTAAACGGTAAATCGTTGAAATCAGATTTGAAGTACGCAAATAGATTTGTTAGTTCCAAGTGATAACATTGCGCGAAAGTATAAATTGTTTAATATAGATTTTATTAAGCGTTGTTTGTTTTGTTGTGTTAAATAAATTATTGTGAGAAGGCTTGATATCGTGTTGATTATTTATATGAATCATGTTCTCACTATAACTGGCGACTGTGATTGTATTGTTAAAAATAAAATTGTTGTGATTGTATTGGGGAAGTCGATATCGTGTTGCATACGAATCAGTCGCCCACGTCAGTCTTCAATTTTCCATAAATTTGAACTGTAATGAAAATAGAAGAGTAACAAAGTGGACAATTCTGTCTGATGTGTTGCGTCTCTTTGATCCTTTCAATCTAGTGAGCCCGATAATTCTTATGACAAAGATTATACTGCAAGAATTATGGAAAATAAATCTGACATGGGACGAAAGCATTCATATTCATACATAATGGACAAATTTCAAGAACTCTCTTAATAATCTAAAAATACCCAGACATATTGATTATAATTCACAAATCACTGATGTTCAGTTGCATATTTTTTGTGATGCTTCCGAATCTGGCTATGGAGCCTGTGTTTATTTAAGAACTGAAGATAGGGAAGGTAATGTTAAGGTTATGTTAATATGCTCTAAAACAAGAGTTTCTACTCTTAAAACATTAACACTTTCTCGACTGGAACTATGCGGAGCGACATTGGCAACACAGCTTGCTCATTGACATTGGAAACTTTTGGACAGATTCTACTATTGTTTTGTATTGGATAAATCCATCATCTACCAATTTTAACACATATGTCGCACACCGGATTGCAAGGATTTAAGATTCATCTTGTATTAAAGAATGGAAGCATGTTAAGGGCAAAGAAAATACAGCGGATTTATGGTCATGGGGGATAAATAAGTCTCTGGTGGAGTAGACGTACCAGATTATCTAGTAGATGTACATGGGACAACAATCAGGAGGTAATACTTCCTGCAAAAAATGAGATGTTAGAACTTAAAACACGAGTTGCAGTGAACTTTGTCATAAAAAATAACAATAATCAAAGGTTGGAAGGTGATCATTTCATTTATAAATATTAGTCATTACCCAAAATGCAAAAAATTATTACTTATATTCTTAAATTTTCTACAAATTGTCGTAGTACTAAAGAAAAACGAGATTGTAACTTTTATTTAACGGTTTCTGAATTGCAACGGTCACTCAATTATATCATTAGAATCATTCAGAAGGAACATTTTTTAGATTAATGTACGTCTTTGAAGAATGAAAAATCAGTACATAATAGAAGTAAATTAAGTTCTCTTAATTATGTCGGCTGCCATAATAATTGTTATTTTGCCATAATAATTATGTATTATGTCGGCTACCTTCGTCCGGTCTCGACTTGTTTGCAAGGCGTTTCTATGCATTCAAGTCAAGGCGTTAGAGCCAGACAGTTGTATATAAGCATCGTTAGATATACATTATACACGATTCAAATACAGTTTGTTCAATTCTCTAATGTCGGGGTATTATGTTTAGTTTTATTTAACTTACTACATATTCAATCCCAACGAGTTTTTGTACAGAGTTTAGTGTTTATAAAGCGTGTGTTGAGCTTAATTTTGTTTTACTTTTTAATTAAATTTCGTATTTCCAATTGTCTTGAACAGCGTGTGTGGTACTTTAATAGGTAATTTTTTCTTTTTAAATATGGATAAGTTTATAGTTCAGAGAAGAAAAGTTGGAGATGAAACAGTGCCCGAGTCGTTAAGGCCTAACATCAGGCACTAATGAACGCCAAAAATAAGAAAAGAGAGAGACTTCTCTCCGTTGATGCAGAAATACGTGTCAACAATTCGAACCCGCATTGAACTTCCGTGTAAGAAACGACAAGCTCAAATTAACATTGAATGTGTTACAATTTGTGTAAAAAATATTTTTTAATAATCAGAAAGTGTCAGTCAGACGTTTCGCGGCACAGTAGTGTGCCACGGCAGAACCAGTGTGTTGAGAACCACTGCTCTAGAACAATAAATTGTATTTGTAAGAATAATTTATTTTGCTTATTTATTTTATGTTTAATAGTATCCCAATATCCTTGTTGATCCATGATCATGTGACAAATGCATCTTATGAATTGTTAATTATTGTACAGTTATTTTTTTATGCCTAGAATACCTAGTATATTCATAATATATTTTCCTTAACATTATTTCATGTGTTGATATATTTAAAAAATCTAATATGCACTTAAATTACTTTTATTTTTAACTATTTTGAGATACTGCTCTGATCATTGTTTTATCATGGTTTACTTAGTTAAATTCAGACAAATGTTGAAGCAGTTTGTATTTTATGTAACAATCGAAAGACTAATTTATTTAACTTTGTTTTTGACAGGATCTGGAATGAAAAAGCTATTTTAAACATGTATACCATTAAAGGGCTATTCAATTAAAAGGTTATTTTAAACATGTATATGTCCAATGTTTTAAGAAATTAAGCCTGATATTAAACTGTACATCTTATCAGATATAGGAGAACTTCTCCATGGTTAAGTTCGGACAGGTTACTGCCCAAAGTGCCTACATTGTAATGACAGAATTAGGAGAGGTGGTTGAGCGTCGTGGCCTAGATGTAATGTTACTGCAGCACTCCTATATTATTCAGAGTGATCTGTCAGATTTCGGTAGTTAGAAGAAATTTTATGTCGGGAGTGAGAGTATGTCTGTGGTCCTGTGCAGGAGGGACTTAGATACTGTCTTTGTGAGGCAGGTGTGCCTCACCCACCATGTAGTGGTTAAGCTCACGATTGACGGTGAAGAGCTATTTATCGTGAGCTCTTATTTTCATTATCGGGATCCCACGGAGGACCACTTGAGGAAGTGGGATGGGATCTTGTGGTTGGTAGGCGTGTCCCCTATCATTAT
>JAAAKQ030044519.1:0-16553 GCA_010016005.3 Zanna intricata
GTTACTCTGGTGTTAAATTGTTCTTTAACTTCATTAACTGCTAGTTCTATGTAAAGATTAAAAAGTAACAGGGATAGGAAACATCCTTGTCAGATTCCTTTTTGTATGTTCTTCGATTATTACTGTTGTAGTTTGATTCCTGTAAATGTTAGCAATTGTTACATACCATGGATCAGCAGTAGATTTTTAAAAATCTCACAATGAAATTTAAAAGAAAAAAGAATAGTATGTAATCAAACATTCAGTTATCAACGACCTAGTCTACCTGGTCATTGCAGTCCTCTTCTCCTGAATCATATTCAGTTTCTTTACTAGCTTCTAAAAGTTCAGTGAAAATGTAGATTATACCCACATCTAATAACTGCAGTTCAAGCATTTCAAATTTATGAACTTATGAAGCATTCTCAAACTTATGAACAAAAGATACAAATAATAATGTAAAAAAATATAATTTAAATAATCAGTAGGTCTACAATAAACAAACAATATGTGTGAATAACTTTTATAATAAAGAACTTTTACAAAAATTAATGCTTGTAATAAATTTTATATTTTAATAATTATTGATTGAGTAATGTGTTCAATACAAGCATGTCTTGTCTTTTACACTCATTGAAATCAAACTTCAACACAACCAGTAATGAAACAACAATATTAAATACAACATGCAAAGTATTGCAACAGTGAATAAGTTGTTAATTCTTTGTGGACATTTGCTCTCCGGGTTATTAACGACCAACCCTGGATTTAAATAACTGCTATGATAAGTGACCTTCAGATCATTAGCAACCTGGGGTAGGATACATATTTGTTTTGTACGTACATATGACAAAACATTGTAATAATATTTATAGATATTGTTATCTAGATTCATTATGGGTTAGATAAGCATGAAACATTGAACAAATTAAGTAATATATAAATATCTACTTACATTCTTCAGTGTTGATGCGACTACAGTCATTCAGCTACTCGGCATGAACATATAAAATCCTGAATAGCTTCATGGAATGTTGCAGTATGTAAACAAGGAAAATCAGTGCTGTCAACAGAAGTTCAAACTTAGGGAAATAAAAAATACTACATAAACATGCACGATTTTGCACAAAAAAAACCTGGCGAGTAATAAAGGGTTAAGAATTTTTTAGTTGGTTTTAATAATCCAAAATATTTTATTCTGTTATCATTCTCAGTTTCCACTTTCAGTTTCATTAATTCCTAATTCTGTTAGTTTAACTTTTTTGTTTAAATTAATCACTGATTTTTAACAGTATAAGAAAAATATTAAAAGAATATCTTCTTTGTAATTTTCTATAATTTCTTTTTTAATTTTAGTTATTTATTGTGTTGCAGTTCTGCAGAAATGTTTTCTGGTGTACTATCTCGGTATATGCATACATCTCCTATGTGCCAACAAATTATAAAGCTTACTAGATTGCGTGTTGTTGATAATAGTGAAATAGGGAAACAGGCTATGGCTGAAGGGAAGCCTCCTCGTGTCATTCATATTTACACCAAAAAGAAGTATGGAACAATAGGTTAGTGATAATATTAATTCTTGCTGACGATGATTTTTATATTCTATGATTTCAGATCTTAATATCCTTCCCATTTTCCTGATCATTTATTTTTGAGTAAATTTTTTTATTTCAGTGATAAATGACTGAATTCTTTAAAAGTATAAAAATGTGGATGTACAAATTTAGGATGCAGTTGAAACTGGGTTAAAATTAATGTAACACTAGGTAAGTGCAAAGTTTAGTTCTATTCCTGGTTTGATTGTAGATTGTTCTCTATAACACAATTTTCTAAAACACAGAATTGTGAAATTGTTATTGCATACTTATAAGATTAATTAACCTAATCCTAAAAAATATGAAAGAAATTGTTTTGATTTTAAACAAATGTATATTTTATGAGGTCATTGGTGTGAAACTTTTGCAGAAAACATTTATTTTAGAACAATTCTGGGTTCAGAAGTGAATAGCTGTACATACCAAAGCTAACTTAAACGGTTTTACTATTTAAAAAAAAAAATTGAAAGAGACACCTCTCTAATGGGTTTGTTAGAAAAGGTATAATGTTTTAAGGCACGGCCTACAATTGAACATTCTAAGAAATTTTTATCGTATTGAAGCAGCAAATCATTCTTAAGTTTGCTTGCATTTTTTAGCAAAGCTGTTTTCTGCCTATACAATTATTTTCTGATTGTCAAATCCCAAAAATTTAAGGTGAAAGCATAATAACAACCACATATGTACTTCAAAAGATGTTATAAAATTTATTCTACATGTATCGTCTTTTCTTACTAAGATTTCTCATTATACTAAAATGCCTGATACAAATTTAGAATCTGGATTAATCTGTATGAAAATGCACAGTCTTCTTCACCATTCTGATTTACAAAATCTGAAATATGAATGTTATTTACGATTTTTTAAAGAAATTACAAGTATCAGTCCAGATAAATGTTTGTTTTGAATGTAAAAATTTAGACATACAATAACATCTACTACACTTTACGATAATACAAAACAAGTGGCTAATGCTCAGTTATTAGTGCATAAATGAAGAACTAGGAAGTTTTTTGCAAAGCTTCAACATATTGAAATAAGCAAACATCAAAATGATGTGGTTGGGATAGTGTGCGATTTTATGCAGAACCTTCCTTTATTTTTCATACCAGTATTATTATTATTATTAAACATATATATTACATATTTATATGTTATATGTTTCATATGTATTATTTAAGAAAACTGGCGTTTTTTGTATCCACACTATTACTAATGGGAAAGCTATATTTTACTCTTATCATGAAGGAGTAGCAAACAAGGGCCCAATGAAGTTTGTTCTTTCATTAATGATTACATTAATTGGATATATCTTCTAAAATAAAAATACTCCATATTTTTAGCGATGGGGCTACCAGCCAGAATAAAAATCATATAGTTTCACGATTTTTGCTATCTCTTAACAATGACAGGTTGGTTTGTGGTGACCCATCAGTATTCTATAAATAATATAGAAGCTTCTTACCAGTGCGACTGTCATTTTGCAGCAGTGGAAAGAGCTGTATGTTGATCTGACAGGATATATTCTTCTCTGCAGTTTAATGACATCATAAAAATTTCAAAAAAGAAACAGCCTACTTTTGATTTATGTCATTGAAAATGATGGACCACCGAATATAAAAATAGGAAAAGAAAAGTTTACTGAGGTAGAAGTATTTTGTTATTTGGGAAGCAGAATTACTAAAGATGGACGAAGCAGGAGTGATATAAAATGCTGAATAGCAGAGGCGAAATGAGCTTTCAATCAGAAATGTAATTTGCTTACATCAAAAATTAATTTAAACGTCAGGAAAACTTTTCTGAAAGTATATGTTTGGAGCATAGCTTTATACGGAAGTGAAACTTGGATAATCGGAGTAACTGAGAAGAAATATTAGAAGCTTTTGAAATGTGGTATTACAGGAGAATATTAAAAATCAGATGGGTGGATAAAGTGACAAATGAAGAGATTTTGCGGCAAATTGATGAAAAAAGAAGCATTTGGAAAAATATAGTTAAAAGAAGAGACAAACTTATAGGCCACATAGTAAGGCATCCTGGAATAGTCACTTTGATATTGGAGGGACAGATAGATGGGAAAAATTGTGCAGGTAGGCAACGGCTGGAATATGTAAAACGAATTGTTAGGGATGTAGGATGTAGAAGGTATACTGAAATGAAACAAATGGCACCAGATACGGAATCTTGGACAGCTGCATCAAACTAATCAAATGACTGAAGACAAAACAAAAAAGTGAAAATATTGATGTTACTGGCCTGAAACACTGGTGGTCCAACTCTTTCAAGAAAACTGCAAAAAACATTGATGGTAATGTAACATTTCAAATTAATATATATTAGGTACAGATAAGATCAAAGAGGATATATTCAAGCTCTTCTATTTATTGGTTGCAACAATCAAAGTAAACATGTATTCAGACTATAAAGGTTATGGTAATTTTGCTATTCAAACAAATCCTGCATAAATGAAAAAGTACCTATTAAGAATTTGAAAATTAATTGTGGCAAAAATTATTCACTACATTCCGGATAACTTTAAGGAATTCTACAACAATATTTTGTTGTGGCCTATAAGTTTAGAGCAGAGGAATCAAATAGAAGATAATTACAACAAAATGTGGACAAATATTTCATGAACTGAGTTGTATAATTTAATATTGTTATTTTGAAATTCCCAATATGTATAATTCTTCACATACATTATTTTATTTCAAATTTCATTCAGTTTGAAAATATGAAAAAAATTGTATTTTTGATCTAACATAATTCATTAAGAAGTTTACTACTAATGAGAAGTTAAAGGGAAAGATTTCATGACGTTAGGTAAATAAAATAATTTTAATTTCTATGTTAACAAAATATTATAAGGTTGTATTCCGTTCTCTTAGAACTGTCATTTGATAATTGTAAGTTTTCATGAAAAACACTGAAGTGGCTGTATTTAGTTTTTTCTGTTCCTAGAGTTATATAGAGCAGAATATTTTCCTTTCTCATCTCACTGATTCAATTTAATTATGATTTTTTTCTCCTATTTCAGCATGCAGGAAAACTGTCATTCAAGGAATAGTGTTGGTATCACTATCACAAATTTAATACAGTAGTAATGGATATGTAAGATTCAATACAGCATATGTATTGAGTTAGCCCCGAATCTGACCTATTTAATTTTATTACTAGGACTGCAGTAATTTTACTTGTCAAATTGCATTTTAATTCTACTGACTGTGAAAGATTCTCTTTTGTTTCAGTAAATAAAATTGATTTTATGGTTTAGAGATTATTATATGTAGAACTTTTTAACTGTGAATTGTTTTCTATGGAACCAGTTATAACATTCAAAGATGATAAATTATTTTATTTATTATCTTTTTAATGCTAGTATTTGCAGTTGCTTTTCTAACAATTAATTTTTTTTTTTAAGTGATGCTGTTGTAAATTAGTAATGTACTCATTTTAATAATCAATATTTTGATCTTTAATTGTCATGATTTCGATATCAATTGAGAATTCATTCTATTCTTTATTTTACATATTATAGATTTATCAGTTTTATAATTTTATTAATCATCGCAGCAGAACAAAGTTTGCTGATTGCTAAATTTTGGGTATTGAGCTGTAGTTAATTTGCAGTTGTTCTGTTTCCATTGCTTATTTATTGATAAGCGATTTATTAAAAACAATATGTATGAATGAATACAGTACAAAGAGTACTGAATTTTTAATATTTAAGAATGTGATGCATATTTGTGAAAAGTAAAAAGATTTTTTAAAAATCAAACATTTTTCATTTCCTTGAAAAAATTTTTTTAAAGCCAGTAATATTTAATTAGTTTTAAACTAGTTTTGTACATATCTTTTAAAACAAAATTATTCATAATTTGATGGTGTTTTTTTTAGTTGAACGATTCAGATTTTTAAGTTATGAGTGATTGTACTAGGATTGCCTGTTAGCCCACTGAGCTGGTCTAGTGGTCAATTCATCATGGCAAATCAGCTGATTTTGAAGTTGAGAATTTTAAGGTTCAAATCCTAATAAAGGTAAACTTTTATATGAATTTGAATACTAGATTGTGGATACTACTGTTCTTTGGTGGTTGGGTTTCAGTTAACCACTCTTTTCAGGAGTGGTTGAGCTGAGACTGTACAAGACACATTCATTCACATTCGTACATATCTTCCTCATTCATCCTCTGAAGTAATACCTTACAATGGTTCCGGGGGGCTAAGCAGAAAAAAGAAAGGACTGCCTGTTACTACAGAAGAAAAAGAAAGTTCTAAGGTTCATTGATTATTAATAATCTGTCTTTATGTTAGACTCATTATAGTAATATTTTTTCACTCTTAAGATTAACCTATTATGAGATTTCATAGAGAGATCATATGTTTCAAGTGTGGTCAGGTTTGTTCCTTTTTGAGACTGGATGGAACACGTATGATGTGGTTGGAAAATTACAAAGTATTTCGTAACTGATAAATGTAACTCTGTAAATTTCAACCCTTAAATTTTTTCTGATAAGAGTAATTGGCTCTAGATTTGCTTAGTTGGCTTTGATCAGATTATAAATCCTATTGATTATTAATTGGTATTTTTTTGTTTCATTCAGACTAAGTATTTATTAAAATTTACATTATTTTTACAGGAGACAAAGTACTGGTTGCAATAAAAGGAGAAAAGAAGAAAGGTGTAGTAGTTGGTGTTAAAAAGCATCAAGCACCAAGAATTCCAAAATTTGATAGCAATAATGTTGTTTTAATTGATGACACTGGTACTCCTCTTGGAAATAGAATACACGTTCCAATACCTTTGCTATTAAGAACATTATTGAAACAAAGAACATTTGCTAAAGGAACAGATTATACCAAAATACTAGCTATTGCTACTCGCTTTGTGTAATTGTTTTAGTTTTAACAATGCCATTTATTTAGTAGAAAGTGTTTATTAAACTGAATATCATAAAAAATATAATTTTTATCACAATAAAATATTAAATACAGTTTGGTTCAAGAGTTTTTATTATTAATCGTGTTAGATGTACATTTAGAATGACTTGTAACAATGTGTCGGAGATTAATATTTGTATTACTATGTCGACTGTCTATCTTATATGTGTATATTTCTGAACCTGGTATATGTAATTAATACGTTTCTCAACAGAAGCTGAAATCAATTTTATTTTGATTAGAAAAAGTTATAAAAGGATTTTTTTTTAATTCACACCTCTTACTATATTTTTTATCTTTTTTTATAGTGATAAATTAATTCATCACAGAAGCTTTTGGAGCTTATTGTGAGAGTATGGAAATGAATTTTGTAACTTATGATATTTTTGTTATAGATAAGACTTCTTTTACTAATAACACATTTATATACATGCTAGGACGTTGACAATCATTAGATTAAAAATGTTATTTTTAAATGAAATGTATAGGTTAATATTTTATACCCATAAAAAAATATTACGTATTTATTTTGATTACAACTGTTTTTTTTTGTCAACATTAAAAATACACATGCAAGGAAGTAACGCAATAGTAATGAAATTAGGACTGATGGATTTTATTAAAAGGTAATATTCTGTAAATGGAAGAAGTCTGGACCACATAATATCTTACATTTAAAAAAAATTCATTACATTATATGTATGCAATACAATTTTAGTTGAACATTTGATGTTACACTTTTGATGTTGACTTGAAAAATAAATAAGTGACTTCATAATAATGGTAAAAAATCAAATTGGTCTTACTTCATTCCCAGATTATTTTTAACAATAATAAAATTCATTGTTAAAATTTTTTTTCAGAAGGACTGAAGAAAAATGAAAGAAAATTAATTATCCTTTCTGACTAGTTTCATTAGTTATTCAACGCAGCATTCATTGGAACACACTGAAGAGTTATAAAAATATCTATAAATAAATATCTAATAAAAATAATATATATATATATATATTTGTATATATTCACGGTTAGTCTAGTGGTTAAACTCATCATTGCAAAATCAGCTGATTTTTAAAGTCTGTGTTCTTTGATGGTTGGGTTTCAATTAACCACTGAGAAGGCAATGGCAGACCATCTGTAAAACCTGCCTGGAGAATTCCAAGTAATTGGAATTACCAAGAGCCGAACACAATTGTGGAAAAATCCATTACTCTTATGTTATATATATATATAATTTACATTTTAATATCTAATGTAAATTAAATTATTTTGTAATTTTTTCTTGATTTGCTTGATACTTGCACATTAAAATTGTCTACAAATAATAGGAGTGCTTAAAATCTTGTAATCATCAAATATGTACAGCAATTTCAAGTAATTTTATTGAAAATGGTCACTTACATAATAGGACAAATATGTAAAAACTTTCACCATGTATAGAGATTATCTTCCAGAACAGTTTTCAAAGATTTATGTAGCTGTTTCATCAATGGTGTTTGTGTTCTAACTATGTTAGTGACCATATTTTCAAATTTTAGAAAGTGTATTTCAAAAATTACTGGACAAAATTGAAAACATACAAGTGAAAAAAATGTATAAATAGTATACATTGATTAACACAATTGCCTACATTAATTCATTCAAAATTCCAAGTATGTTCAGATGTAATACTTTCTTCACTGATTGCACCAAATATTACAAAGGACTGAGAAGCTGGACAAATGTACAAGCACAGAAACTTAAAATACACTGACAACTACTTTACAAAAACATCAGGATCAATCTTTATATATATATCACTGCAGAGGAATTGGGTAAATTCACTGAAACTGTATTGAATTAGTAAATTTATATGATGAACCTAATGAAAATAACATAACACAACATAGATTAATATATTCCACCCTCCGTGATGCGAGTGGTAGTACCTCGGCCTTTCATCTGGAGGCCCCGGGTTTGAATCCCGGTCAGGCATGGCATTTTTACACATGCTACAATTCATTCATCTCATTCTCTGAAGATATACCTTAACGGTGGTCTCGGAGGTTAAAAAAAAATTATTTCAAATTAAAAAAATGTTCCTTCACCATAAAATTTATGAGACATTAATATGTTTTATCTACACCAACAGCAGCATGAAGAAAGAAATTATAAAAGTGTACTTCCATTTATTTAAGAAGTCTCAACAATAAATTTGTTAAAAAAAAAATTAAAAAAAACAGATTCTTTAAACGAAACCTATTCGCACATACCAACTCTATGAAGTTTATATACAAAATTGGTTAGAAATTCCCTAAACCTAACAGTCTGTGGCATATGGACATGCTAACCTAACAGCATATGGACATGCTAAAAATGAAGACATTTTACTCAAATTTTCCTGCAATGCAAAAAAAAAAAAATTTTTTTTCAGAAATTCAATACTTTCAAGAAATTACTTTTCATTAAAATTAAATAAATTGAAAACAAATTTCTTTTAGAATTTGATAAACTTTTCCCTGGCAAGTAGAGGTGCATATAATTTTCTAAACGGAAAAGGATGTTCTAAATAAAATTAATTTGTTGCTTAACACTATCTTTGCTAGCTTTTATTATGTCTGTTATGCATAATAAAGACCTGAGTCTTAGTGCTCCAAAGAGCACCTAAAATATGAGGCAGTAATGAGTTGCTTTTAATGATTTACCTTTACATGCTATGGTAAACAGAGTAAAGGTGTTATTTATGCAAGTTATGTTTTCTACATTTTAGTGGAACTTGGGTAGTGATAGGAAACTATATGTATGTGTGGCTAAATGAATAAAGCAACGATAAACATCTCAACTCATCAGTTTTTCAGTAAGACTGAGTGGAATGGTTGCTGTTCCTGAGATAATTTTTCTATTATTGGAGTAACAGGTATTTTATATTTAGCCTACAAAAATTTTCTTTAGATGCCCAAAATACAAATACTGAAACTAGAGAGGTATTATTTGAAGAAAAACACAAACACAGAATTTTTATTGTTATGTTTCTTTGCATTTTCAAGTTCAAGAAAACATTTTATATTTGGAAATTAATGGGCTAGTTGTACAATCGTGCCAAGTTGGAATTCGATCTTTAAATGCAATGTATGAATAGTTGCACGATAGTTTTGTTCTTTACATCCTTTATGTGAAGAACCCATAAACAGGTAAAAAATCTTTAAATTCTCGTATATAAGTAAATAAAAATATTTCCCAAAGTTTCTGCTTTACTATTATAACAATTTACTCTGTGAATACGTATAAATTTATATATTTAAATTTGGAATTTTATTCAAATTGGAGGGCAATGCTTTGTGTCAAATTGCATTTGCACTACTAATTAAGAATTTATTTGTAATTATTAGTTACATGTTTCTGTTACAGTCTGTATTCTAGTTGATACATTGAGTATATTTTAAAGTAATATAATTTTATTAAAGAAAATTGAAATTCTATTTTATAATTCAAATGATTTATTGAATAAATTTAATTAAAAATTATAATAACATTTTGCATCAAAAAAGGAAAATATTTTTACTACATTGTAAATGTATGCCAACTTTACTTTTTTTAAAGGCATACAATTCTAATTCAGTTGTGGCATAATCTATATCTTTTTTTGCAAGCAATCTATCAGTGAATGTTTTTCATGTATCTACATGGAAAAAAAAAATTCAGTGTAAATTCATTTGCAACTTTGCTTAAAGTAGGAGCACCATAACTGTTTTGCAAGTTGGCCCAATGAAGTACAATAGGATTGAATAATAGCTGTTCAGAAAAATCACATGAATTTTTACTCGAAGAAGAAAATTTAAAATCTGTCATGACTTCGACATGAAGCATCAATTTCAAGTGAATGATATTTTTTATTTCAATAATTCAACCGAAGCGAATGAGCATTTTTTATCAGCTTCTATTATTTTTAGTTAATTTTTAATAGTTGAGCAATCGTCTTGAATTTTATTACTCTAACGTTTCAGTCAATTTTTTTGACCTTATCAGGTGAAGTCAGAACTTAGAAATCTATAGTGAATGTGATTTACGTTAACATTGGTTATCTCCACGCATCTCATGGTTAAAATTCATAATAAAAAATTAATAAGTGTTACTCTTCAACATTTCACATTTATTTTGATTTAATATTTCCAAAATTGTTGTAAAATCTAATAAAAAAATTATAAAGTTATAGTTCAGAAGCAACTGCTACCTACAGTTTTAGATCCAGTGAAAACAAACATTTGCACAAATTGGAGCGATTACAATACTTTCCTTTCCACAGCTATAGTACTAACTAGGTAGGAAAGTAATAAATGGAATCACACTGAAATTGATGTCAGTAAATTGGTTATTTTGTTTTTCAAAAAAAGATAATGTACAGAAAGTTTCTACCATTCTTAATAGATTTTTCTCATGAAAATAATGGACAAATTAATATAAACAGAGGTTTGGAAATCCTATTTTTTCAAGTTATACCTGGTGAAAAATGTTGCTCTAAATAACAATGAATGCTAAAGTAAGAGTACAGATGCAAATAATTGATAATATATAAGCAATCCTAAATGAAGGATTGAAAAGATGGGTTCCAGAATTGTACCATCAATAGTTTCTAAAAAAATGTTTAAGCCCAAAATTTTTAAAAGGTTTGGTGCAAAGTGGGTTTGTTAACAGCTGCTACTAACTGAATAAAACCTTTGTAAAACATTTCTAAAAGTTGTGCATTACAAATAAGTAAAAATTCTTTCTATTATCAATGTTTAATTTTTTATTTGTCCTTTAATGCATTGTTTAAACCTCTAGGAGCACTTATCTACATAATATTAATATTCTATGTTAATTTTAAAATGTGCCTTATCTTTGAAACATTTTTTAAAGTGTTGTACAGTAAATCTAGTTTTGGAAACATTTATGGTTGATATGATGTAGTTTATTTTGCTTGCCTCTGAATCTGTTGGCGAGTGGATGTAGTGGGAATAATAGAGGGGGATGAACCATCATATGGTAGTGTAAGACAATATTCGACCTTCAATCATATTTGCACAGATGCACGTAGAAGAGTGAAAGTGTGTTTTTTCCCCTTTCTGGCACTACAACAGTATAATTCCCTCATTTGCATCTAAAAACTCCTTCCAAGCTGTGCAATAGCTAGGTTTATAAAACATTATTGCACGCAATACATATCACTTGGTTTAAAGTTCAATGTGAAATAGAAGTGAGAAGAGTACAAACTTTTATTATTTGTTTTAGTTGACAGTTATCATTTGTACATTATTATTTTTTAATTATTAAAGTTACTGTTAGTAAATTTTATAATAACAGAAAAATGCTGTAAATTATTCATAAAGAGGTATATGCAGATATACATTTTATTTACCAGTATTGCAATGGTAAGCAGTTGAGAAAAAGCATAGATGATTTCCTAGACGAATTATCATAATAGACATGTATTTACAGGTGCTCACAGAAAAGTGAAAAAAAGATCGTTTGCTGAAAATTTAGAACTAGAGAGTATAAGGTATAAACAGATGTTACCAATAGTCCAGTCCTTTCACAAATTGCAATGACTGATTATCCACACATTTGCAAATTCCTCATGTTAGGATATGGAATGTTGCATTGTGAAGGTCTCTTCATCCATATATCTTGACCCTTAGGGGAAGACACCCACATTTGACAGCTCTAACCATCACACCATACCTAGCTCTTAGGGGTTTACCAGAGGTCATCTTCATAGCCTCAAGATATATCTAATCTGGCCACTGATGCGAATGCCATAAGCAACATTCACATGGTGTATCATGACTAATTTGGAACCTAAAATCATAAATAATTTTATCAGGTCATTAACAGGACCACCCAACTGAGCTGACGCAACATCCCCCCCCCGTACGGGGAGACCCCCACCAAGTAACAATTCCGGTCGCCACACCAGCCCTCCCGTTCCTAGCACTGAGGTACTTTACCGTCTTATTGACCTTCGTACTGATAACATCTCAGTCATCAGCCAGGCCTCGATCGGGATGCCCCTGATGAAAATGCCGCAGTTGACATTTAGCATCAGAGTATGATATCTCAGCAGCAAACGCCCTCGCCGTAGGCTTAGGTCAAGATACATGTAGCCGTAAAACTATATAACTGCAGCGCGAACTCTCGTGCCTACTCTAAATCAATCTAACTATCCATGTGACTTTGAATGCCATATACACAACGATCAAATCGATTGGAGATCAAATTTCCATTCAAAACACTGCTCGCAGCATCAAAATCTTAACCTACAACAACATTATACATGCAACGTGCGTTCACAAAGGGTCAGAACGGAGGCTAATACCTCCGAAAGAACCACGTTCACGTGATATTTTCTTCTCGCCACATCAGATACAACACCACCAAGGTCAACCGCACATACGAACCGACCCCGGCGATGCCAAGCCTGTTATTCCTACCGACGCTCCAACAAAGCAGCGCAATCCTCAGTCAACGTATCATTGATTCGAAGATACAGAATCTTCTCGAAAACTTTCGCTATCACTGTCAAGAGCATTAAGGGCTGATAGGAACTCAAAAGAACAAAACTGTGATCAGAAATCAATTATTGCTAATGATTATTGGAAAATAATGCATTAGCCATGCACAAACAGCTGTGTTTAAAATGATGCCAATCCTTATACAACCTCTGAATCAGACTTCTAATGTTGTTTTTCAATAAATGTGGTACAGTGTAATAACTGTTCGGATGTCTGTAACTGTTGACTCTTGGGAACTGTGTATCAAAATTTTCTTCAAAATGAGCTTCCTTAGCATTAAGAGAATATTCTTTAATACACATATATAATTATATATTTGCAGCAAGATAAAGTGCCAACTCATTTGATGTCTGTGTAATTCAGCATCTCAATGAAACATTCTGGGAGGATCATCAAGTGTGACCAGTCAGGTTCCTCAATTTGAATCCTGTAGTCTTTCTTCAAATAGGAACATGTGAAGGTATTAGTGAATGTTCAAAGATCTAATAATAAAGTGAATGATAGTGATTAATGATCTAATAATAATAATGAAACATGATTCTTACAAAGAATCATGCTGCCTGCAAGAATTTTGGTTAAAGCAATTGCATCCATGACAATGGAGGTGGACACTTTAAGGAGCTAATTTATTAATAACACTGTTAGTCAATTGAAAAGTAATTAGGTTTGTTATAATATTTTGAGATGTAACCCTATATTTTAACAGTAAGCTTTTCAGAATTTTCTGTTTAGTTTTCAATAAAAATGGAATTTTGAAAATTTTACATATTTTCTAAGAATTAAATTCCAAAATTTAAAATTAAAAGTTTCATTTGGTTTCTAAAAATTTAACAGAATTTATTTACATCAAACCTTTTCTGACAATTTTTGGTTTACAGTTTTATTGAAAACTAGTGAATATACTATTCTGAAACCTTTTTTTTTCAACTTCTCATGTAAAAGTGCACATAAAGCCACTAACTTTACTCAATTATTTGGGTCTTTAGAGTTTTAGTATAGCATTATTTGAGCTTTAGAGCAGTAATATAAGGAAACTCTTTCACCAGACTAGTGACAGTTGAAGACCAAGAAAAAACTGGAAAAGTCTTTTCAGATTATGTTTATATAAATCTTTTTTTTATTATTGTGGTGAGAGGAGTACTATGCCAGAAACTTCCTGAAACAGTCTATATATAATATTTATCTATATATATTTAAATTATTAAAAAAAAATTACTGTAAATTACAAACTAGTATTAATTTATAAAGCAATTCAAAAATTATGGTTTACTCTTTTAGTCATTTCCTATTTAACTGATCCCATCTTGAAATCTAGTTTGCAGGGAAGCCAAAAAAGAATTGGCTGCAAAAGATCAGTTACAGTTTTTAAAATCTTAGAGGAACAATCTGTTTTTCTTATTTGAAAAACAATTGTTGAACATTAAACTGATATCACTTGGAAAACGCCAGATTCCAAAGTGCCTTAACTGGAAAGGAAAGAATTAATTATTAGCAAATTCTGAGAGTTTACACAATTATTTTTATGTAGGTGTTATAATGGTATATTTTACTTGCATTTTAGTTTGTATAATACTATACTTCTTTTTTTTTTTTCAAATTTAGGATATAAACTTCATAGTTAAACATTGGTTTTTATAATTAATTTTGCAAATATTCAATTAATATAGCTGAGGATAAAGATCAGTTAACCGATTACAGATTTAATTAATAATGTATGATATATTTTGTTAATGATGTAGTAGTACTTGAATAAAAAACTTCAATGAACCTGGGATAAACAAAGAACAGGTAGAAAATCATACAACACAAAAATGTACATTAAGCTATTTTAATAAAAATTATAACTTAATTAATAGCAACAAAATCTATACTTTTAATATTATCAGGTGAAAAATTGACAGCTGTCTGCAGCTCTCTGTCTACATAATTCATATTGACTTTTTCAAGTTTTTTACATGAATTAAAAACTGCAAGCAAACTAGCACTTGTCAGCTCACATCCATCGTTACGACAACCACTTAGAGTAAGCTTCCTTAAATTTTTACAAGTTCTACTTACACAGTACAAAACAGTGTCATCAATAAGACACTCATCAAAACCTAAACGTTCAATTAACACCATTTCTGGACGCCCTAAAAATTCCACCCATGCTGATGGACTTATGATAATATTCTCAGTTATAACAAAAGAAGAAAGTTGTTTAAGGTACTTAAATGGCTCAAGTGAAGTAATGTTTCTAGCACAGTATAGATGCAAAGTCTGAAGATTACACAAGTATTTTGTAAACTCAATATCTACATCAGACAAAAATTCAGCACTCAGTTTTAAAATAGCCATACTGGAAGCAGAATGGCAAAGCATACGATAAATTAAGCTAATATTTCTCTTACAATTCAATGTTTTATTTCTATGCATATTATTCTTCAACTTAAAACTGATTAAATTTGGACAACCTTCAACAACCTTTTTAATATCATAACATAAACAAAATGGGATACAACAAGATGAACAAATCTGAGAGATGTAACTTATATCTATTTCTTTTAAATTCTTAAAAAATATTTTTCTAAGAGCATCTGATATTTCTGTAGTAAAAAACAACAATATTAATGAAGTACCAAAGTAGCAACATTTTTTTATCTTAAGAAAATTTTTGTAATATTTTGTGAAGACAGGCTCATGTGAACACGAATCTACAGTACTAGTAACTCTTACATTATGCTCAATTTTTGATATACCACATTTACAATTTTCAAAATAAAAAGAGACCGTCATATTTTTATTATGTTCATTACTAAATTCTGGTATTGTTCCTCTGCGAACTGAGAGCCCCTTAAAACACTTAAGAATATACTTTAAATCCTCTCGGTCCAAAATTTTCATTTGTATTGGAAAAGTATTCATCATTTCTAGTATTACTTTAATTTCTTTAAAATCTAAATCATTTGACAATAATATACTTCGGAATAAAACGTTATCTTCACATATTAATGACCATCGTTTACTGACAATTCTTAAATTTATTAAATCTTTTAAATGACAATATTTAATAATACGTAGTAATATTTCATCTGGCAAATCATTTATTGTTATTGCATGCGAATCCATGTTTCATCTAGTCATTGTACTTTTCACTTGAAAATAAATGATATCCAAATTAAATTAATGTGATTATTGATCAGCGTAAAAAGAAGTCAACAACAAAATTTTATTACTAGTGCATCTTAAACTGAAAGGCGTCAAGATTTGTAAAGCAGTTAAAAAAAAACAAACATTAACGTAAGGCAATTTTCATATCAAAGTTGAACAAAATATATCATATTACTAAACGAGGTTATGTTTAACCTGCGCATGATTAATGATATGCCGTTCCTAAAGAAATCACTCTAATTTTCATGTGCTGCAACATCCAGAAATGATGGTATCCAATAAATAGACTCTCTCTTTATCTGTTTAGCCTCCGGAACTACCGTAAGGTATTACTTCAGAGGATGAATGAGGATGATGTGTA
>JAAAKQ030044530.1:0-16551 GCA_010016005.3 Zanna intricata
GGGGGGGTGAGGCTTGGAGCAAAGTCAATATTTCGACTAATTAAGGTCTTATTTTTCTTTGGCCCATTTGTTAACAATTAAAAACTATTATCAGCAAAAAAATGTTTTTGAAAAATCATATTTCCACCCCAGAAAATGCTCTAAAAAAATAATGGCTAAGTGGGTAAACTGCGTCAATATTATTCTCACAAGGAGCGTTAGTGTAGCACTGATGTTATAGCTGTTGTAGTCGTCTCTATGTTATGATGTCACAACTGAGCGGTAGAATTAAATAATGAATAATATTTAAGGTGTAAAATGTATTTAAAGTGACCGATAGTACACTCATATGAACGAAATACGGTATGCGTGCGCGCTTTAGTTAGAATCATTAAATTAATTAGACAAAAAAAATATTATATTTAAATAAAACGATAACTATTTTAAATTAAGTTGCGTGTCTATGTGTGTGTAAGCCGTGCATCAGAAAAAAGCTGCGTGACGGGAAAGTGTTGTAAACTTTTTTTTTTTTACTTTTATTTGAAATAAATTATATTAGAAATATTCTATTTTACATATATTGAAATAATCTTAAATTATTTAATAATTACTAATATTTTAATGTAAATTGTAAAAAATTATATTCTGTTGCAATGAATTGCTTTGCACACTGCACGCACATTATTAAAATAAAAATTTAATAATGTTAACGTGTTTTCTTATTCTTAAAAGTAATACTCCTTAAATTATTTATTAACTTCTATATTAATGCGTTTTTCGGTTTTTTTCTTCGATCGGTTCCTAAGTCACTCAGCCTCTATGAAAAAAAAGATCAAGCTTTAAATTGTTTAAACGAATCATTACACACGTTCAGCCCCTTATTGAGAGATAAAATATTTATCACCTTAATTACGAGTTTTGTTCAGCATAATGTCAAAAAAAAGAGAACACAATCTAATAAGATATAAAACAGGTATTATATAATGTTAAACAGACCTAGAATTTTAGTAGAGCTTAAAATTTAATCTTTTCATTTATAAAATTAAAATTAAGAGTACTATTATATTACTCGTTACCTTTTTTCTTAATTTATGTAGATTTTTATATTATCAGAATAAGAGTAATGAATAATTAATGATTTATTTATATTATCAGAATAAGAGTAAAAATAAATAATGATGTATTAAAGTTTTTAAGATTACCTTAAAATTTATAACATTTTTAAAATTATTTTTTTTTTTTTGTTTTACTTTTCTTTGAATAAATCTTTTTTTAATGTACAAACTATCATACCAAATCTCATAATTGCTGATTAAACAGTTCTAAAGATATAATGCCAAAGACGTAAACTCTAGTTTCATACAGTATTTTATAAACAATAATTAACATTTTTTAACTCATAAATTAACAAATTCAAAAAAGAATTAATAAATTCTGGGTGATAATTATTCAATTAACAGCAATAGTTTCTTTGTTATATATTTTTGTAAAGTGGAAGGGTGTTTCAAAATGAATGTCGGAGTTATAAAGGTATGTAATATTTCTCAAGTTTAACATAAATTAGATTAATTATGCATGAAATGAAAGAGCAACTCAAACAGTTTTAGTTATGTGCAAGCTCATAGACTGTTTCTTGTATCTTTTTGTTAAAAGCACAAGTAGCAAAGATGGTGACCCACCAACAGAATACGTCCTATGGTTTGCAGTTTGTTGCAAAATGTGTAGTTACCGTTCAACGTACGTTCCGTTTGTTACTTTATGATCCTCCGAAGGATAATAAAATTCGTAGGTGCTGTAAGCAACTTGAAATCACTGACTATATTATGTAATATATATTATATTATGTACTATAATAAATAAAGGATAGAGTACAGGAGATGACCGAGAGTATCCGAAGGCAATGATGAACTTTTCAGAGAGATTTTTATGCCGGTCTCCGTAGCGCGAGTGATAGCGTCTCGGCCTTTCATCCGGAGGTCCCGGGTTTGAATCCCGAACAGGCATGGCATTTTTCACACACGCTACAATTCAGTCATCTCATCCTCTGAAGATATACCTTAACGGAGGTTAAAAAAAAAGATATTTTTATATGTAGTCCGTGGATATCCGTTAGGAAGGCAAGCCGCGGAATTTTCCACTACCGTAATACGTACCGCAGAACTTTGTATAGCAACAAGATGAAGTGCGCCTCCTCGTTGACATAACGCTGTATGTTTTTGTTTGAATGAAATTCTTCCGGACGCTGGGTTGTTCGCCGGAAATTAGAGGGCAGGGATTTTTGTTTACCGTGGCCTCTACGTTCACCCGATTCTAATTCCGGGCGATTAATTAATCCATGGGCGATTCTTTGGGAATTTATAAAAGATCAAGTGAATGTGCCACGGTTACCGACTGACCTGATTTGAGACACAAGATTGAAGCAGCTGTCAAATCAGATACTCCAGAATGGCTTATTAAAGTACAGGATACTTATAGAATAAAGTGAATGAGTGCCGTGTCACGAATAGTGATCACATTGAACATTAAAGAAAAAACTGTTTAAGTTGCTATTTCATTTAATTTATAATCTATTAATGTAAGTAAAACTTAGTAAATATTAAATAACCTTAAATACCTGATATTCATTTTGAAGTAGACGAAAAAAATTCCAAAATAGATGTCATTTTGTTGTTTACATAGGACATTCAACTACACACCCTTAAAGTGAAATGGTTTCTTAAAACCTAGAGAATTTCAAATATTAAATTGTAACAGGATATTCCCTGATATAGGCAGGTAAACATGTAGTATTTCAGACTTTCAACTGACCCACCACTTTCAACTTTCAACTGACTTTACCACTAGACCAGGTCTAGTGGTAAATTCATTATCAAAAATCAGCTGATTACGAAAACGAGAGGTTCAAGTCATAGTAAAGCCAATTACTTTTATACGGATTTGAATACTACTGTAGATCATGGATAATGGTGTTCTTTGGTGATTGGGTTTCCGTTAACCACCCACCTAAGCAATGGTCGATCTGAGACTCTACAGGACTGCACTTGATTTATATACATACATATCATCCTCATTCATCTTCTGAAGTAATACCTTACGGTGGGTTGCTGAGGATAAGCAGAAAAAGAGAGACTTTTATCCGAAAGGTCCCGGGTTTGATGAATCCCAGTCATTTTGCATACACTAAATAATAATAAAAAAACCAAATTTTGCTATTTATTTATTTATTTTTTGTATTGTAACGTAAATAAATAACTTATTTCAGAATACAATCGACATACGAAGAAAATGAGATGCAGGTTCACCTCTATGTTGTCATGTTTTAAATATTTATTGACCATAGTTGTCCATATCTTCTAAAATACCGAAAAATCATTAAAAATATTTTAAATTCTATAGAACTCTGATGCATGAATAAAAACATCAGAACTTAAAAACAAATTTTTAATTTCGAGTCATTTAATTAATTTCAAACCCAGATTTTTTTTTCTTTTTACTGCTTCGTAACTGCGTCGCAATTCTCTATTTAATTCTTCTCCTTTCTGTAAATTTTATTTACTGATATAAGCATCGTGATGTCAAAGTCATTTATCAAACAGTAGCGGATGAGTAACTGCAATGAGTGCAGTAAAACCATGTTCGGGATTAGAAGTAGTGTCTGTCAAACTCACTCTATAAATTGCTTTAACGTAAACAACCCCTATTGTGTGTTAGCTGGAAGGAATAAGCCATTTTCAATACGACTATATACACGAAACACAACTATATACAATGTACCTACACGAGTTCAATTTGTTGAAGTATAAAATTAACGAAAAGTATATATGTTTGTTTTTATTCCGTATTTTTCATTAAAAATCAGGATATATCAGTTAATCTTAATCTACTCGATGTTACTTCGTGATGTCCAATTCTAAAGTCTGTTAAGTAAGATTTGCTATTTTCTTTTTATGGTGAGGGTATTTTACCACTTGAAAAGGGGATATTTATTATGAAGAGCTTTGATATTAATCTTCTTAAAGTTCATACAGTGACTTATTTTATTTTGTTAAAACTTTTTTTTAATTGCTTTTTATCATACATAAATTACTATTTTCTTAACGGTGATTTTATACTTACGTATTTGTGCTTTTATCGCAGTTCTGAAGGTTTTATTCAAAGAGTAATTATATATTCTTTTTTTCTATTCAGAAAACACCATTAAAATATTTACAGTACGGTTAACATTTTTATTATTTTGTTGTTTTAGAAGAAACTGAAGAATTAATAAAATTTTGTTTAATACTAGTGACTTTTCTTTTATTAATTTATATTAAAAAGAACTTCTACGTCAAAGTAATATAATTTTAATTGCATATTTTCACAAAAATTAAGTACGATATAATTTTATTTTAAAATAATATGTATAATATTTTTATCCATTCATTTATGTCGTAATATTCCATTTTATTTATATATGTGTATATATATATATATATTTTTTTTTTCATTCTGTTTATTACCGAGATATTTTGTAATATCGTTTTTGTTTTTATTAAAAAAAAAAATTACTTTCTTTTCTCATTTAATGTTTAACGTATTAGTAATAGTATGAATATTTTTTTTTTATTAATATTATTTATTACATACATTTTTGAACATTACATTTCGTCAAGAGTTTTATATAATTAAAGTAACGTCATAAAATATATTTTAAAAAAAATAAATTTATTATGTTAATATGGAATTAACATAAAAATCTTTAGTTTATTTTTTTATCATACCGGTTTTTTAATAATATAAAGATGAATTATCATGAAATTAAAAAAAATAAAATAAACCAGTCGCGGGACTGGCCAATAGAAGTGAAGATTTAAACCGATCATTGGTTAATAATTATATTTAATTCTACTGCTGTATCTAATGTATGTGATTATTCATTATAAGGACTTAACAGACTTCTTAATAAATCTATTTATAATATAATGTAATGGTTAATTAAATAATTTGATAATAACACTTATTATGTGTGTGTGTGTATGTACATAACATTTTTTTAATTAATATTTTTAATATACTTACTATTTTTTTCGTTATTCTTCACAAATATTTTGCTATGTTATTTTGTTTGCGGTTAACTAACTGCAATGAGAGCAGTAAACCAACCCACGATCCGGTACTAGAACTAGTGTCTATCAAACTCGCTCTATAAATCTTTTTAACATAAACAACCGCTATTATGTGTTAGCTGGAAGGAATAAGCCTTTTTCAATACAACTAAATCACAACATATACACTGTACTTATACGAGTTCAATTTGTTAAAGTATAAAATTATTTGTTAAGTATAAAATTATGAAAAAATATATCTGTTTTTATTCCGTATTTTTTATTACAAATGAGGATCTGAATTTAAACAATTATTTTAAAATTAATTTTATATAAACAATTTATCAAATACTTCAGTAGGCATAGGTAAAACACACCTTTATCTACAAAGTAATGTGCTCCGGATAATACTGCAGCAGTATTTCTATACTGTATTAATGTATACGTAAATGCGTACTGGTATACAGAAAGAGAAGAAAGAGCGGGAGAAAGACGGAGAAATGGAATCAACGTCTTTCTTTACTATATATTGATGTAAACGTATATGCGTAAGTATAAAAAGAGAGAAAAAGAAAGAAAAGTGTATTGGAAATTACCAATGGATCATCGATGTTTTTCTCCCACCTCTCATTCTATATATATATACTCGTATATTATACGCATACATGTATAATTCTCGCTTCATGTCTTTCTCTCCTATATATACATGCTTAGCATCTCGTGACGATTTTTGATTACGAGTCAGCTATTCTGTTCTTCATCCAAACGTCTATCACAAAAAAGTGTCCAGCACAACAGTCCAAAAAAAGTTTTCACTTCAAAAAATATTTATTAGACTATCATTTAGGTGTACGTATTTAAACATATCTTAAGATTTCAATTAAATTAGTAATTAGACAATAACTTGGTGTTATAGCAATAATATTTAGGTGTATAAAAAAGATGAAATTATGAAAACAAAGTTGCATTTCTACTTTTAATAATTCTAATTGTCCAAGTTTCAATTCCATATAAAGCTACGTTCCAAACAGATACTTTCAGAAATGTTTTCCTGACGTTTAAATTAATTTTTGAGGTAGGCGATCTGACTGAAAGCTCATTTCGTCTGTGCTATTCGACATTTTTTATCGCTCCTGCTTCGTCCATCTTTAATAATGCTACTTTCCAAATAACACAATTCTTCTACCTCCGTAATCTCTTCTCTTCCTATTTTTACATTCAGTGATCCATTTACATTATTTCTACTACATTTCATTACTTTTGTTTTGTTCTTCTTTATTTTCATGTGATAATTCTTGCGTAGGACTTCATCCATACCATTTAATGTTTCTTCTAAATCTTTTTTTTACTCCCTGCTAGAATTACTATATCATTAGCAAATCGTAGTATCTTTATCGTTTCACCTTTCACTGTTACTCCAGCTCTAAATTGTTTTTAGACTTCATTAACTGCTAGTTCTACGTAAAGATTAAAAAGTAACAGTGATAGGGAACATCCTTGTCAGACTCCATTTTCATTATTGCTTCTTTCTTATATTCTTCGATTATTACTGTTGCAGTTTGGTTCCTATAAATAATAGCGGTTGTTCTTCTATGTCTATACTTGAATACTAAATTTTTTTAAATGCTGAAAATTTTATTCCAGTCTACGTTATCAAATGCCTTTTCTAAGTCTATAAATGACATCTAAGTTGTTTTATTTTTCTTTAATCTTCCTTCTACTATTAATCAAATAAAATTGTAAATATAATCGCTGTAAGATGAATAATTTTCTGAAAGACTGAGAAATTTTGTAAGGCCAATCAGACGTGTGAGGGATTTGTAAAATTAAGAATGCAGTTTAGTATGTATATATAAATATATATATATTACAGAAGGGTGTTGCTTATAGAAATATCATTTATAGATTTGTAGCTTTGTTAGAAAGACTAATACTTTCTCTCTTCATCTGTTTAGCCTCCGGACCCACTGTATGGTATTAATTTAGAAGAAGAATAAGAGTGATATGTATAAATGTAAACCAAGTGCAGTCTTGTACAGTATCAGGTTGACCACCTAAGAACACCGGTATTCATGATCTAGAATTCAAATCACTGTAAAAGTAATTGCCTTTACTAAGATTTGAAAGTTAGAACTCTCGACTTCGAAATCTGCTGATTTTCGAAGACGAATTCACCCATAGACCGATCGGGAGGCAATTTAATTAAACTATTAAAAAATCTATTTTCATATTTCATATTTAATCTTCATTTTGATTAATAATTTGTTTATGTGAGTTACATGTATTTGTTAGTAGGTATTAGGAGATCAAATTTTACTGGGCGTATTTTTTTTAACAAACATGAGATAGAAGATAGAATCTTCAAGTAGGTCCCTAGGCTACAAAATGGAAACCAGGTTTGAGGAGTTATAAATAAGAAAGGATGGATAGTAAGAAAGAGATTATCCATAATTATTCCTAAAACAAATAACAAGAAGACCGAACCAGCTAAATAGTGCTTCATTGCTTTGTCCAAGTAGTATATATCCGTACTGTACTCAATTCATCAGGAGATCTTTATTCAGAATACAAGCAGCACATTACTGAATAATCACAATGATAGATTGATATAATAGCTAATAGATTGCTGTGATAGATTAAATAACAGATATATTAGTTTGCTGTGGTAGTTTGCTACCTTTTTATTAGACAATAAATCGCCACCTGAGAAGTGGCTTGGGCTCAGGCTCAGGCTCATTTAAGAATGATTGTTGCTCATCCCCAGAATTACATGCTGAGTGAAATTATCCACGTGAACTACAAACTATCTCTCCAGATACCCACAAGAGATAACAGGTAATTGTAATATTTATTTGCGATACATTTTTACATGTCTTTTTAGACATCTACCCTATTCTGGAATATATATTATATAGTGTTAACAGTATTCAGAGGCAGTTGGTGTTTTATCAGGAAAAATAAATTTTAACATATTTGATAAGTTTTATTCATAGGTGAGTCGTATTATCTTTTTGATAATTAATCTTATTCTTCCTAGTGATTGGTTGGGAAAATGTGGTAATTTAATTGGTTAGTAGTTGATGTAACCTAATCTGTAGGGACGGTGAAGCGTAAGTATATGAGAGGATGAATGTGAATTGTCATTGGTTTATTTTCATAACCTTGACTTGAGGAGGAATTAAAACGAGTTTTGCATCTTACTTCATGCTTTTTAGTAATGTCTGTTTTGATTGGGAATAAGTTAAATAAATTTCAATTAAGTTTAATTTGTAACTGCCTTTAGCAGGATTTGTAACTTAAAACTCTCGAATGGTAAGAGATCAGAAGATTTGTGATGAGGAGTTCACCATTAGATCAACCCGGTGAGTTACATAAGTATGCAGTTAGACTCTCTCCACATCCCACCGAAAAAAAATTTTTTTTTTGTATATATATATATATATATATTGTTTACCATCTTATCAAAAGGAAAATACTATTTTACGTGAAACTCTATTAAAAAAATTTAATACATATTTTTAAGCCATTGGAAAAGTTAAAAACTAATTAGTAATATTTTCCTAGAATTGGTAATTTATTCTTATATAGTGGAAAAATAATGATAGATGAAAAAAGTTAAAGATTTTTCTTTATACCAATGGTAATTTATGAAAAAATAAAAAAGTCTTCTTGCAAAATTATCATTGTATGTTAAAATAAACTAAAAAAAAAAAGTTTTAAAGTTTAAAATATTTAAAAAAAGTTTTTTGTGCTTCTCCCAAAAACACCTTCCAAGTAACTTTTTTTTTTATTTTTCTTCTTTTACTTTAAATAGAATAGACTAAAAAAATCTAAAAAAAAATATACAATAAATAAAAAGTTAAAGTACAAGATCCGGCTGCTGATTTCTATAGGTACCTGTTTTTTTTAATGAAAGTCGATTTAAATCTATGATAAATAATAATTAATTACATTATTGCCGGGTTTCCTAGCTAAAGTTAGCCGCAATTATCTTCAATTAAATATATTGTAATTAATTTATTTTAACCAATTGAAACTATATTTTTTTTTAAATGTATTTAATGTCATTTGAAAGAAAATGATGTGAAGAATGTAAAAAAAGTGGTTGCCAGCTCACAGTCAGACGCAACCTCCAAGTTGCCAGGTGTATACAGGTTTGTGATTGTTAATTATTTACGATCATCGTGTTTTTGAAAAAAAAATTATATACTCAATTGAATTTTTTTTTGTACTAATTATTAAATTATTAATTCCCTAATCTGTAATTACTTACTTACTAAATTACTAATTACTCTGTATTAATTAATTTTTTTAACTAATTACTAAATTTATTGTCAACATCTTTATAGGGTAAAACAAAATACACATACTAAATGTATAGCAGTCACGCTTCTTCTCGTTTACAACATGAAGCAACGCACTCATTCCTTCTCTCTCATCCACACTCATCCAAACTGAAAGTAATTAGTTCAAATAATGGTAACTACTACGTACAGCCATTTTTTTTACTGGCTTATAGTGTACAGAACAAATTAAACTTCAGTTTAGTATATAATTTTTTTCAGAAACTTAAATAATTCACAATAGCATACCTATTTACATCTGGTAACTTTGAGGTTGCGGCTGACTGTGAACTGGCAATCATTTTCTTATATTTTCTTCACATCATTTTTTCTCAAATGACCATTAACTTAAAAAAATATAGTTCTAGTACGTTAAAATAAATTAATTACATTTAGTTAAAGATAATTGCGGCTAATTTTTGCTAGGCAACCCGGCAGTAATTAATTAAATTATCATTAATCATTCATTTAAATTGAGTTTCATTAAAAAACAGATACCTGCAAAAATCAGCTTCCGGATCTTAGACTATTATACAAGATTTATTTTTTTGGGGGGGCTATTGTGATGAAATTTTATTGTAATGTTATTACTGAAGGTTTATTATTTAATTTTTTTAATAATATTAAAAGTTTAAAAAATGCCAAAATATTGATCGGTTCCTCCACCACCAATCAATATTGCTCCCAAATTTTTTTTTAGGTCGCTTGCACTACTACTATGTCTAGGAAGATGATAAAAATATATTTTTTTAAATAATATATATTGTTAAATGTTTTTAAACAATAAAAAATGCTTTTTCAATTTTTGATAAGGGAGGAATTTCGGAAAAAAAAATTTTTTTAAATGATAAGATAAGTATACAAGCATGTACTAAGCTTAAAATTGGTGTTTGAAATATTTTTAGAAACTTGGCTCTCAAAAAACCCCATCCCCTGGAGCTATTAACCTCAAAGAAAATACTTCATATATACGAGTCCCTGCAGAAAATTTCATCAAAATCTGGTTTTTTTTTCTTGCTCTAAAAGTTATTAAAGTTATTTTACTAAGTTATAAAAGCTATTTTAAAGTAATTTAACTGGCTTTAACTAAGTTATAAAAGTTATTAAGCTTCAAAACATCAACACACATACATACTTACGTGTGTACGAACCTTAACTTCCCTACCCGAAAGAGGGGGGGGGACGGTTCTGGAACATGAAACGTCGAGAAATACTCCATTTTTTGATCGATTACTACATTTTACTCCTTGCAGCGTAGCTCTAGAGAGATATGATTCAGGAAAGTAAAACTGATTATAAATAATAAATAATTATTGTCACAAATGATAACAAAGTATTAATTAATCTTTCTTGGAAGATTAATGTTTCTATTACATTTCTATCACGTAAACCTCATATATTTTTATTTTTGAAATTTTACTTCAAGTGAGTGAAAAGTAATCATTAATATTCAAAATTTATTAAGATTTATGTAAAATTATTTATTAATATTCGTACTAAAGAAATTTTTAAGTTTGTTAAAAATAACATTGAAAACTTAACAGCACGTACTGCCCGGACAAAGCTCGGTACGATAGTAAGCTTTATTTTATATTTGCTGTTGCATTAAATTTTTGTTTGTATATTTGGTTAATGTTAGCACGGCTGCACACTGTGTTGCAGAATTTTTGTTATTTAATTCTTCCGTAAGTTTTCGCTTCGGGGTTAAACATTTATTTCTTACTGCATGATGATTCAGCATCTTAGATGCGGCGAAGGCATCCTGTTCTCCACTTCCTCTCTAAACCTTTCTTTCTACATTTCTTTGCTTCAACAATTCCATACAGAGCAAAGTGTAAAATTCAGTAGATGTTCGTAATCATATAATCGTGTACCGCACCGTACCACAACGCATTACAAACATCACCACCACCACCACCACCATCACCACTGCAATCTTTACCTTTTACTTACTATAAAGTGCACTTAAAACAGAGAAACTTTATTTTTCTTTTACTTTAGTTTCTTTTAACGGTTTCTGGGTAAATTTTTATTGAACATTACACGTTCACTAATAGGAAAAAAAAGAAAATGAAAACTGTCGCAATCTCTATTGTAACTGACACTGTAATTGACGTATAAATTGTTACCTTTAATATATATATTGGAAAAGATTGTAAAGTTAATTACGTTCTTTTATAACGTTCAATTAGTTTCCTTTAATTTCTTATTTTTTTTAATCTTCTATCTCAGTTTAAATTTTGTTTAAATTATAATTTATGTGATTGAAGCAATTTTATCATTGTGATTTTTATGTCTTGTTCTATGTTACAATCAAGATATTTTAAAATATATTAAATAAATCAAATATTGTTATATTTTAATAAAAAAACCAGCTGGAAAAAATTTAAACCATTTTCATAATATAGATAAAAGATAAATTTTATCTGTTCTATCTTCCTAAATTTTCAAAAATTTAGAATCTAAATTTTCAATAGAGTAAATTTAAAGTAAATTTTCAATCAGATTTTTCTGGGTTCGAATACAGGTTTATAAATACTTTTTCATGCGCGTTAATACATCAAATTTCATATCTTAGATTAAACCATTCTGGATACATGAAGACAATAATTTGATAGTCATGTGTATTTTACACATAGCCAAGCTATTGTTTCACCCATAATAATAATCTAAAGCTATAAAATTATAAAGACGTAGCGCTTTCTATTAAAATATTATCATCCTCAGTTTAATATATGGGCACAGTTAAAAACAAATATTTTATTAAAATTTAAAGTAATTAACACATTACTAAATAATTATTTTATCATCTACAGTTTGAAATAACCAATTAGACCGGTATTTTTAATTTAATGTTTATTTTATAATTTTTATGTTTGATGACAAGTTTTCGTATCTCTTTTTATCTGTATCTAATGGTTAAATAATTCTTTTTATGTCTATTATAATCATAATTAGTGGTATGTAATTATTAATAAATAAATGAACAGCATGCCACACACACACACGCGCGCGCGCACACACAGATATATATATATATATGTGTGTGTATATATCATTAGAATTTTGTTGTAATAATATATGTACTGTAAGGCTTAGGGGATCTCAAAACGTCAAAAAAGAAACAAAACCAAAGATAATTCAATTTTTTATATGATAGTTAATCCTTTATCAATTATCTATAGTCTGATATCGATTGTTATGAAAAGTTAAATAACCACCCTTTGCTGTTCAAAGTTGGACTATCTATATTCCTTCAATTTACCTTGACAGTATTACAAGAAATTATGAGACGGTAAACAATCATACCGTTCTGAATAAAACAGATAATGCCATATCCCAACCCCCGTAGGGGAAGACACCCACCAAGTGACGATTCCGGACGCCACACCACCCCTCCCGTACCTAGCCCTGAGGGGCTTTACCGGGAGTCGTCTTATTGATCTTTGTACTGATTACATATCTCAATCATCAGCCAGGCCTCGGTCGGGATGCCCCCAATGCAAATGCCGCGGTTGACATTTACCATCAGAGTAAGATACCTCAGCAGCAAACGCCCTCGCCGTAGGCTTAGGTCGACCTACACGTAGCCCTAAAACTATATATATTTAATATTATCTGCTAATAATATGTAATTGGAGATATAATTATTAAGTAGATTTTAAAGCAGTTCTACTGTAGATTAACGAGCAAATAATAAAAAACGTTAGTTTTTGTATTTCTTTGTTCCATTGTGTAAGATGTTATGTTTCATAAAGCATATAAGATAGATTTCTTTTATATTGTATAAGTATTATGGATCGGCTAAAATAGAAAATATAAAAAATCACTTTTTAAAACGGTATAGAGCCGTATTTAAAAATAACAAATGCTACGCCAAGTTTACTGGATATCTAGATTATTCACTGAACCAATTTTGTTATTTCACATTAATATGTCATTTGTTTAAATTGTCTCTTATTTTTTCATTCTTTTCTAGAAGTAATTAAACACTTATACATCGGCAACTCAGTAATTAAACATCATAACTCTCACAGAAACCAATTTTGTACCTCAAGTGATTTTAATCAACTTTTAACTATTAGGGTTAGTACCCTGTTACGGTGTTATAGCGTACACAGTGTACTGTTACAGTGAACACTTTTACAATGTTTGTAACAAAAGGTAAACTAAAACCAGTAAGAGTTACACTGCGCTTCACTTTCTGCACGTCAGAAGTTATAGGTAGAATTTTAAATTCTGCAGGGAATATTTACCAAGGAATGATATCCACAGGAGTGTAAGCCATTGGAGTGGTCATATACCCAATATTCTAGTATGTAGCCGATACAGCGGGTACCGTAGATGTGACCTGAAAAGCTTCTTCACATTTCACTTGGCCCATCACGAATTTAAATTGATATCCGCAGCCACATAAATCGATGATGGTTACTGTAAGAAGATAAGGATCAAGATAGATAAGGTAAGAAGATCAGCAGATCAGCAATGATAAAACAATAAATTACAACCTGGTATAACAACCAAGTATAAATGTTCGGGCTTACTAATAATATTAGAAAAATAACGCATTGAGAAATGAATAGGATTTTTTGAAAAAGTAAGTAGTATACATAAGTAGTATATGTAGTATACATAAGTAGTATACGTAAGTAGTATATTAAACAGTATGTAGGTCTCCTCCAATTATCACGTAACTGAAAATATTCTATTTTATAGATAAAATATTCTTTAATTGCTTTTCAAGAATTTCTTGATTAAATTTTGAGAACATTTTATTTCCATTAACATTCATTATTAAAAAAATACATTTTATGATAAAAACTGAATATTAGTTATTGTGTTAATTGCTTATTCACTGTATCACTATAAGAAAAATAATTGGTGACTAGATAAATGTACAAATCACTTCCAAACTCGGTAAAGTTGTTTGTATTATAACAAGTATCCCATTCTAGACTTAGTAAAGAAAATGAAGAAGAAGTGGTTTCTCGTTTTTTAATTCACTGAACCGAATATACTATTGAAGTTTCAACAGTATTCCATTCCCATTGAAATCCATGATCTATTTCTACATATGACATCTTTTCTTTGCGTTCACCATAGACACTAACTGTTTAATGAACATAATTACTTTCAGAGAAATGAACTCGTAACCGTGAATTTTATAAGAATAAACTTGTAAAAAAATTCCATTCTCATATACCACGCACAAGCTTTTGTAGTGATATCGTCAAGCAACAAAAAAAGGACAAATTGATGATTCTTTTCGTTACTATATAATATATTACTTGCATTTTCACTACACAGAAGTAAACAGAGTTGTAAAATTAAATGAAAAAATGAGCAATAAATTTTGAGAGGAAATTGCTTGGAATAATTTTTTTGTGTAGGATTTAATTAATTTTCCCTAATTTTTCTGCTAATTCTTTATTCTGTTTAATTTGTAGAAAAGGATGGTTGTTACAAAAAAAAAAAAAAAAAAAAAAAATGAAATAAATGAATGAACTGGACACTAGTGCTATCTAATATATTACTCTAAGCTTTTATAAGGAAGACAATTTTCTTTCGGAGTATGCTTAATTTATAAGAAAGTTCTTAAAAAAATTTTTTAAAGGTTTAGTGAAATACGAATGGCTCTTAGTTTATCTTTAGACATATAAAAATAATAAATCAGATTTAGTAGCATCTACAAATTAATCTCTTAACTTTTGTACAGTTATATTTAATTCTTTATCACGAGTCTGCAGCGGTTATTTATTGCAATGAGTTTCCCCAATTACGTCATCGTATATTATGACTAAACAATAAAAAAAAATATATATATATATAAAATAGACAAGCAATAAATTGTATTATAAACAAGAAATATGTAATATTAGAAACTTTCTCAACACAAAATCGAATTGTCTTAAAATATTAAAAAATAGGTAAATAATTTAGAAAAATAATTATTAATTATTTATAAAATCGAACAGTTAATCTTTATTTATTATTTTAATTTTTATTTTCCCGTTTAGGTAACGCTGTAGCTGTAGAAGGGAAAGTATTGAATCGGTCCATTTCGGGCATATGAGATTTTCACGTTTTGACACGTAAGGAACCCAAAAAAACCGGATGGAAATTTTCTGGATGTTAATGTTCGTATGTACACGTGTATGTTCGGTGTTGACCTCTAAACCACCATTTATCTTCAGAAATACTGGACCTTTTTTGACCAAATTATGACAGATCACTTCTACGTATGGGACATTACTGCCATAAAAATGTTCAACTTAAAAGTTGAAGGAGATGAGGCTGTAGAGTAAATTCACTCTTAGTACCTTGAAATTTCGCCTAATTAAAGTCATATTTTTCTTAGGCATATTTGATAACAAATAAATAATAATATTTACAAATTTTTTTTCAAAATCGAGCCCGCGTGTGCGAATTTGTGTAAGATGTGCATTAAGAACAACCCACAGTTACGGGAATGGAACGCGGCATTATTTTTTTACTTTTCTCCCCCGAATCGGACCAGCAGTTAAACAAAACTCAGTCCGGGGGAGTGCCTTTAGCCTCTTACAGGCCGCTACACCAATCGGCTGTGCGTCCGACATGGCAGTTTGGCCCGCCAGGTTTAGATCTTTTTACTAGTTCCATGCCTCTAACTTCGGGTACGGGGTTAACCGTAGCGGATCCAGCTATGGCGTCCCCGACACCGCACCCTCCGACGGGTCATTACATTCTGCCTACTCTAATAGGGGCCACCCGACTGGGCAGCCCCTACCGTTTAGGGTCTTATCATATCCCCAATCCCGATTGTATTTATATAATACAATAAATACAATGCTGCCTCTCTTCTATGATCTACCCATCTCGGACAGTAGAAAAACGTGTGCTTCACTGCGTCCATTTCTTCACAGTAGAGACAGTTCTACCAATGTCTACGTTTAAATCTATATTTTTTTTTTGTCATCAGTCATTTGACTGGTATGATGCAGCTCTCCAAGATTCTCTATCCAGTGCCAGTCTTTTCATTTCGTTATACCTCCTACATCCTACATCCCTAATAATTTGTTTTACATATTTCAACCGTTGCCTGTCTGCACAATTTTTCCCATCTACCTGTCCTTCCAATATCAAAGCGATTATTCCAGGGTGCCTTA